>JAULCD010580469.1:0-19867 GCA_032361085.1 Calliostoma canaliculatum
ACCACACGTTAAGGCAACTGAGTACCCTTTAAGTTAATATCAGTCGCTTTAGAAATACTCCAAAATCTGTCTATACCGGACTGTATAATCCGAATTGTGCTTTAAATTTGACTTTTTCATACATTAAATACAAAAAACTAATTTTTTATTGTTGGTAACAAATGTCTAACCAGAGTTTATAAAACAGGACTTTTCCTAGTTTCTTAGAGAGTCTGGTTTACAAAGATTTAACTGTAGATCATCATCATCATCATCATCATCATCATCATCATCATTATTATTATTATTATCAGTATTAATTTATTTATTTTCATTAGTACATTCTCAAACGTCCTCCTTTATTCATTTTTGCTGACCTAAAGCCATCCTGTCTGTGCTTCTTCAAGATACATGTATGCATCGACTGTTTCCTGCTCTGATATAATCTCTCGTTATCTCCACAACAGCATACATTGTCATAAGTACAATTTTCGTTCCCCAGAGACATCCAAATACTATCATCTTTTAAATTAATTGCCTTTTTATGGAGCTTATGGTGCCAACGCATTCTCCCTACTGCCCTACAAGAAAACACCTTTATTTTGTAATGACATCTTTAATTTCTAAGGCTACCATAAATACAAAAACATAACTCATCTGTTTGCCTGAATGACTTCCTTCTGTCAATCTATTTTAACATTTTTATCTCCTTATGGTTACTTACATCTTCTTATGAAAGCTATAAGCACTCCCCAAAACATCTTTCCTAGCAACTCCACTTTCCTTTATTCTTACTTGCCATTCGTTTTAGTTTGTCAATTTTTTCTAAGGCTCAATCCAAATTGGTCCGATTATTTTTTTCATATCGCCATTACTTTCCACATTCTGATACTTTTTATATTCTTGTCATCCCAATGCTGTCACTAACTGTCATCACACCATCTCCAGCGTCTCCTTCTCCCTAGTAGATCAATACGAGTCAAGCCAGCTGCCACCACACACCATAGTCAACACAGTTTGTTTAAGGTACTAACATTACTCCGATCCTTAAAGCGCGGCGTTCCACAAAGAAATAACGTTAAGGTGTCTTTACTTTCATCTTAGCGCTCTCGTAAAGAGAGCGCTAAGATGAAAGTTAAGACGTTATATTTTCACGAGAGCTTTCTGACATGTGACCTTGCTCCCTACACATGTTTGGTTCAAAACCCAGCAAAAGAAGTGTTAAGTGGTCATAAAGACATAACTACTAAGATCAAGTTTTACGAAAAAGTACCAGAGGTACCAAAAACTCGTGAATTATATAATGAGCTGTAAATACGTCATCTGTTAAAGTTGTTTTTCAAGGCTTTGCATTGTTAGTGTAATACACTTAATTCATCTTATAACATCGATGCGTTTCACAAACAGGTAAGAGAGATACACAATGACGTCAACTAGAAACAATATTAATACATTCTATAACTCCGCCTCCTCTAACACCACACGCAGTGCCAAGTGTGGCAATGGGCTCAGCTTTCAAACGTCAAAAGTTATGTAAACTGTAAACTTTCCAAAGTTTATCTTTGGACAGTATACAGATTACATAATTTTTAGCATTTTAAAACTACACACTTAAAACCATAACCCGTTCCTAAAATATCATTTTGAAAACATCAGTACATCATATGTAGGTCAAAATATATTGACGTCACAGGACAGTGTATTCTTTAAGAATATGAAATCAATATGTATCTTATCAACAAACAATTGTCATGGCTTAAATGTCAACAATCCTGGATATTTTAAAGATACCGATATAAATAATACCAATTTATTAAACATCTCAACAATGTTCGTGATTAGAAATAGATTTTCTTCCCATAATACATACATTTACAACAAATCTAAAAAGGTCTATGGTTAATTAAAATTCAAATCAACATACAATATTATCAAGATTGTGTTTTCAAGTATTTGCCATGTTGATTTATCATTTATTTAATATGACATATATATTAATCATAAGGTCTGTGGAGCGAGAGAACTGTCAGCAGGAGTATTAATTCGTTTATAACATTTCCAATTCAATGTACCTAATAGTATTTCCGACAATGATAAAGTAACACGACATATATGAACCTATTTTTGTGACGTTATCTTCGACTATTCATACAATAACCTCCATCCTCAGAGACGTGGCAGTTTTCATACATCTTTCTGATCCCATTCTGATTCTCATTGTGCTGTGAACACTGTCCTCTGATGACAACAATCAATACTTCAGAATGATAAACGTAACACTATTTATTGTCTGCTAATAATTTGGCGAAACATGAAAGCCATGGCGTATTAGCGAGATAACGAGAATGGCGTGAGGCTGTTTGAAAACACGTTACAAGTACAGACCCTGGGGACTCTGGAAACTAACCGAGATTATCTGCTTGCATTGAACTAGCACTTTGGTCTACACCTCCGTTGATTACCCGTTGGCCTTAACCCTTAAGTGATCGGTGCAATATCTAATTTTGAACCTAAATTGACTGTTAAAACATATGCTGTGATAATTTGTTATAAGAGCTCCTTTCGGAGCTCTTTTAAACAAATTACCACAGGATAGGGTTTCAATAGCATATGGTCACAGTTTAAAGTTGAATTTACCCCAAATCATAAGTCTGATGGGTATTTTAGCACATTTGGCATCATGATAAGAAAATCTTTAAAAAGGAAAATGAACAGTTTCTTCTCACATCACATAAGTTAAAGGCTATTTATTAAAATAAATTTTAATTACGATGTCCAAATGAAACTGACACTATGGACAAGGGGTCATGCCATTTAGATAAATGGCTGAAAAGTTTAAAACCTTCATATATTAATCCTTGTTCCAACCGATTTAAAATCAAAACATAAAGTATATTCAACGTACCGAACGCTATCATCAATTACTGTTTAAAATGAAGTTTAATTTCAATTGTTTACATAAAATAGGCATATTAACTTTGTACCCACTGCTCGACGTTTCGTTATTTTGCTATTATCTTTAGATCAGAGAAATACATATACTTTATGTAGACAACAAGTGTTGTGGTTGCTCCATTGTCAGTGAACCAGAATGTATGGATCAACTAAAACAAACTATGACTGTGTTCTTGATAATCAACAGTCATCATGCCATGGCTTTCTTGTAGTTCAAAGGTATGACAATGACATTGTCGTTCAAAAATGGTCACTATATTGACTGCCGCAGCTGTCTTTTTGGAATTAGGTGTCAAAATACCACGGATGTCTTCTCGTTCAATTAGTCTATAATGCCTTGGCAGTTTTTGTGTTCTGTCAAAAAGCTGTCACAAATACATGGCTCTTTGTCTCGTTGTTAGAAGTCATATTACGGTCATATATGTTGTTGTCTGCAAAGGTTGCCACAACACAGTGGCTATCTTGTTCAAAAATTGTCACAATATGGCAGCTCTGTCGTTCAAAGGTTGTCACAACAGTGGCTATCTTGTCGTTCTAAGGTTGTCACAACAGTGGCTATCTTGTCATTCAAAGGTTGTCACAACAGTGGCTATATTGTCGTTCAAAGGTTGTCACAACAGAGGCTATCTTGTCATTCAAAGGTTGTCACAACAGTGGCTATCTTGTCGTTCTAAGGTTGTCACAACAGTGGCTATCTTGTTGTTCTAAAATATAAGGTTGTCACAACAGTGGCTATCTTGTCGTTCAAAGGTTGTCACAACAGTGGCTATCTTGTCGTTCTAAGGTTGTCACAACAGTGGCTATCTTGTCGTTCAAAGGTTGTCACAACAGTGGCTATCTTGTCGTTTAAAGGTTGTCACAACAGTGGCTATCTTGTCGTTCTAAGGTTGTCACAACAGCTGCTATCTTGTCGTTCAAAGGTTGTTGACAGATTTCACAATAAGGTAGCTCTCTTGTCGTTGAAAGATTTCACAATATGGTAGTGCTCTTGTCGTTGAAAGATTTCACAATATGGTAGCTCTCTTGTCGTTGAAATATTTCACAATATGGTAGCTCTGTTGTCGTTGAAAAGTGGTCATGAAATACGGTAGCACTCTTGTCGTTCAGACAGGGTCACAGTAAGAGGGTTGTGTTGTTGGTCAAAGTAAAGACAATACAAACACGATCGTGTCAATCAATCAGTAGCTGTAATGATCCTCTCTTTCCGGTTAGTCACAAGTGTGTGTCTCACTTGTCAGCTAGAAACAGTCACAATACCATGACTGCCTTGTCATTCAGTAAGGTTTTGTAGTACTTTGTTGTCGGTCAGGTGTCACACAGCGGGTGTTGATTTGTCGTTAGTCCTAGGTCACAATACCGTTTTGTCAGTCAATAAGAGGTCACAAAGCCATGGTCAGTAAGTCAAACGTCAAACAAACATGGCTGAATTGTCGGTCAGTCAGATGTCACAAGGTCGTGTTGTCGGTCAGTCAGATGTCACAAGGTCGTGTTGTCGGTCAGTCAGATGTCACACGGCCGTGGCTGATTTGTCGGTCACTCAGATGTCACAAGGCCGTGGCTGATTTGTCGGTCAGTCAGAACGCGTGCCGTGTCCCGTACGTGCCGTGGATCTCCTCCCGCCTCTCCTCCCTCAAGGTGCGCCCCCGTGTACACAGCAGGAAGATCAGCTCGAACATCTCGGCCACTGTAATCAGGCTGAAGCCCATGAACAATCCGACCTGACCTCCGATAGATCCTGCAACACAACATGTATGATGACACAACCTGTTTACCTTGAATGTTGAACTGAGCTAAGTCGTAGTTTACTTTCTAAAAACTTTTTATGGCAAATTCTCAAAAAGAGGAGTGCAACATTTATTCATGTCAGTCGAAATTGCTTTTTGGATAGGCTATTGAAAAACCTACCCTATGACCATCTGTTTTAAAAAACCTCATAAAAAAATACTTACTTAAAGTAATGGCCACCGGATAGGTTTTTAACAGCTTATATCGATTAGACATTGGCTACTAGCCTGACACAGATGTTTCTGTGAGCAGCATGGACAGAGAGGCGGCGGTGTTAAGTGAGGCACTAGGCGAAACCTTTAAAAATTCCAAGACACACCACTCGGGATGACTTCTCTACAACTATGCTGCACGGTAAGGGTTAACCAGTACCTAGTAGTCTACTCACCAAGGAGGCCTTGTAGCGTGTAGATGGGCACCTGTTCAATCGTCGTCACAACGGGGTCAGGGAAGAAGAAGTGGAACGTGACCACATTGGCTCCCAGATCCTTCCTGCAGTTAGGAAAGAAGTTCGTGTTACTCAAACGTAAAGTCCGTTTATATAGAATGTTACTGCACAGTGTACTGCATTCCCTACGTGTTGCATTTGACCGTCGAGTTGATCAGATATGTAGAATTTACTGAAGTTATTGTCATCATTCGTGTTTACAGGAAATAAACGAACTGTAGTTATTTGTCAGGGATGAAATTAGTGTTGGTACTGTGTGAGGAATACAGATAGTTGGCCTACTGTACTGTACCCTCCATTTGTGCAGTCTACTTACACTTTAGACTCGAAGAACTCGGTGGCTCTGAACTTGGAGCAGGTGACGGCAGCAGCGTAGTGACTCTCCCTGCACGGCAGCGGGCACACACACGGGTCCTTCTCCACCGTCTTGTTGCTGCTGCCGCGGTAGTAGTCGGCTGAAACACAGCGTTCACGTTTTTAAAAGTCTCATGAGGTTAGGCAGTAACGAGTTTTACTTGTTTTGTTTGTACAATTTAGGATTTTTGTTAATATTGTTGAATGTTCACGACATTTCGGGGCATATGTTTGCTCCTTCATCGCATGATGAAGGAGCAAACATATGTCCCGAAACGTTGTGAAGAAACATACAAAGATGTTGACATCCAAAACACCTGTAGTATGCCTTTCCACTTTTAAATGTCCCTCAACGGTTTTTTCATTTGATTTATTTGAGTATAAATGTTGAAGACGTGTACGTGTACGTGCAACCAGATTGCTCAGCTCTTTCAATATAGACAAACAGTATCACCCCCATGTCGTTATTGTTAGAAAATGAAGCTTGGACTACAAACCTACATTGCCGAATGTGTTAGGAGACAAATACCAAAGAGAATCATTAAAAACACATTGCCATAAATGAGGTGTATTTCCACTCTACTGTTGTTAAAACAAACTCGACCACGAATAAGTATAAATATCAACACTTTACTCATGGGGGCTTTCACAAATATTAAAACTTTACTCACGGTTTTTAACAAATATTAATACTTTACTGATGGGGTTCTTTCACAAATATTAACACTTTACTCACGGTTTTTGACGAATATCAATACGTTACTGATGAGGTTCTTTCACAATTATTAACACTTTACTCACCTTTTTAACAAATATTAAAACGTTACTGATGGGGTTCTTTCACAAATATTAACACCTTAACTCGCGTTTTTTTAACAAATAATATCACTTTATTGATGGGGTTCTTTTACAAACATTAACACTTTACTCACTTTTTGTGGACAAATATTAATACTTTACTCATGGGGTTCTTTCACAAATGTGTCTTTCGAACATTTTGACACATTTTTTATGAGTTTCATTCACAAATAATAACACTTTATTCATCGTTTTCTTTAACAAATATTAACACTTCACTTTTTTTTAAATGTCAAAATCATTGTAAACTGTGCACTTTCCCCCAAAAGTGCACAATTTAGAATGATTTTGGTACATGTAAACCTGACCCAAGGGACCTAGCCAAAGTCTACCCACGACGTACTTTTGTTTAACAGTACATAAATACAAGATTCTACACTTTGTTACGTTCTGCCCAACTACCGACCCATTGTGACACTCAACATTCACGTGTACAATCCTGTTTTACGACGTTGTGGTTTGTTTGATTAAGCTTTAAAAAACCCCACAAAAACACGGTCCACCAAACATTGAGTCGACACTAACGTTGAGTAAACAGCTGGAATCTATAAACAAGTACACCACAGTAATGACTGTCCTTCTTGAATCGCTGTAATCACGTTCCATCGACAGGGGACGTTTTGTCATTAATAATCGATCTTTCCAGGCAATTTAATTTAGCAATACAATATTTGGTTTGGGATTTTTAGTTTATGTTGTTTTGATATTCTAATTGATGTTTTGCGGCTAGACAAAAGAATGATATTTAAATAATGGGCAACAGGAAAGAGGCGGTCTGTGTCTGCACAAACATTCCGGGTACACCCTAAATGATATATCAAGCATGACTGTACTTGTTCGACGGTCCCTGGTGTTACGCCAATATAATTTAAGAAGATTAAAGTCTTTGATTACCTTCAACATTTGACGTCTTTATTTCATAACTGTTAAAAAATTCAATTATTTTAGGGACATTTAGAAGTGGTGGTACATAGTTCAAGATTTCTTGGATGTCAACTTGTGGTATGTTCGTAAGTAAGACTGTAACTGCCTCGCGTCCTCGTGTTATAACCTATACTTACTATAAGATTATTTTTAAAAAATCACTTTTCGTTTAGGTTACTATTAATAATAAAATAATAAGTTACTTTGTATGGGCGAAGCAACATCAGCAAGATCTTACCTTCCGCCTGACGATAGCAAACTGCAAGCTTGTCCATTGAACACAGAGTTTCGTTGCCTGGAAGATATAAGAATGCTCATAACAAGAGATGACTTTATGCCCTTAACTAGAGCTGTGTGTTGCTCAAGAGTTTGTATTGCGATATATTGTGATATACTACTACACTGCTGTATATATTGCAATACATCGCAAAAGAGAAAAACAAACTTGGCTCTTGTTTACCGTGTAATATTTTTCATATTTTTATGTCCAAAGCTCATTCTAAATTGGCTGTTGAAAACCATATCTTGTCATACTTTCTTTAAAAGAGCTTCGATAGAAGCTCTAACAAATTATCACATGCAAAGTTTTCAACAGCACAAGTTGGTTAAATTTTAAGTCAAACTAAAATTAATTTATTAAAAAAATGAAAATACAAGATAAAATTTTCAAAAAAACATTTATCATCAGTTTACTGGCACATCACAAACGTATCGCGATACGTACCTGTTTCACCGTATTGCGGTTAACCGGTATACCGGTAATATCGTGTAGCCCTACTCATAGCATAACATTGACAGTATACAGGGGGCCGTTTCACAAAGCCATCAGGAATTTATGACGTACGACGTCGTAAACAATATCAATTAGCTTATGGTTGAGGGTTACCAATGCTAAAACTCGTTGTAAACTGTGCGTTTTCCAAAGAAACACTTGTATTTCTTTGGAAAGCGTACAATTTGCAACTATTATACAACATGTACATGTCTATTAAATGATGACATTTACAATCAAAATATTTATAACTTTACTAAAATAGAACAAAAACAGTTGCATTTTTTTATTTTTTTTATTTTTCATGTTATAGGCACACTGACAGGAAGTCACATGACATAGGTGACCTTTTATTATTGTCATTTAATCATATTAAAAACCAATAGGTAAAATTTAACTTATTTTAAATCTGGCTTGTAATTTTATTTTCAAGACATTTCAAACCAAATACAAATCTTTGAATACAAGTCTTTGAGAAGTGCATAAAAATCTAAAATCATAAAATTCAATATGGCGACTAAAGTACACATTTTATAAGAAAACATGTAAAATAAGAGTTATAGATTATGTTTTGCTCTGTCACCCTGTAAGTTTTTACAACTTTATGTCCAAAAGTTAATTTTGCTATAGCGAATAAGTTTTAGGAACATTTATACAATCCAAGACGGCGGCTAACTTAAGCATTTTTCTAAGAAACATGTAACATAATTTTTTAGCGCATGTCATGCTCTATATATCTTGAAAGTTTTTTAAGGCTATGTAAGATAGTATTTGTGCAGTGACAAATTTTACTGAAAAAAAAGGTTTTCAGGTCAAAGGTCAAATTGACTGGAAGTCACGTGACTTACAAGAAATGTAGACATCAAATTTGGTTCTATATACCCATATAGCAATCATTTTTCCTTAAGTTGCATTTCTTTTTCTCTGTAACTTTAGGAGAAGAAGAATTCCAAAATTGTGGTTTTATTTAAACTGTGCACCATTTTTTTTAAATCAATAATGCGGCTAAAGGTAACATCTCATAACAAAACATGTAATATAAAAATTGTAGCTTTTGTTATGCACTATATATTCTGTCTATTTTAGGAACTTTATGTTAAATAGTTATTTTTGCAGTAGCGAAAACATGAAGTTTCACTAAAATCGTAAAATCCAAGTAGGTGGCCGAAAAAGGAACTAAAAAACAACAACATGAAACATAAAAATTGTAGCGCATATCATGCTTTATTAACCTGTAGAGTGACAAACGTGTATGTAAAATACTGTTTGTGCAATGACATTTTTTTAATAAAGGATTTTTCAGTTCAAAGGTCAAATAGACAGGAAGTCACGTGACCTACATGACCGGGAGTACGTATAGCGATCAATTTTTATATTAGTTGCTTGCCTTTTCGTCTGCAACTTTAAGAGAAGAAGAATTTCAAAATCTGGGTTTTAAAAAATCAGAAAAATGTTAAGTTCCATTATTTAAACCAACGTAACATTTTACGTAATTATCGGATCGCTTAGCTCTGAAGTACATGTCTCTTAAATTATTTCTTTCTAATGGTTTGAACAGGTTAAAAATTGTGCGATTAGTTTTAGAGTTATGGCCCTTGACCTCAAATTTATAAAGATTTATTGTCATTGATGTTGAAGAACTAGAGGTCTGTAACTTTTGGTGAACGATCATTTGGCCAGTGTCTATCAATGTTTGAACTTTGGCACAAATAGGCTTAGTGAAATGTGCGGTATAGAAATTTAAAATCTGCACAACGCGTCCCGTGAACTTATTGGTAAAAGTCATAAAATTCAAGATGGCGACTAAGTTTAACATTTTAGAAGAACATGTTTAACATGAAACTCGTAGCGCATGTGGTGCGCTATCCACCTGCACGGAATTCGGTCGTCTATGTGAAATAGTTTGTGTGCAGTAACGAAAAGTCGGAATTTTGCTGGGAAATGACTCTTCGGGTCAAAGGTTAAATTTCCCGGAAGTCACGTGACCTACATGACCGACACTACGCATCGTTTTATCTACATACTCTAGCGATCATTTTGATACAAGTTTCAATTATTTTCATAGGTAACTACAGGAGGAGATAGATTTTGAAGTCAGGGCTTTAAAAAATCATGAAAATTTAAGGTTCTCTTTTTAAAACGGTCGTAACTTTCTGTTGAGCATCCCAGTTAGCTCAGGTTTGGTAACGAAAGTTTCTAGAATTTGGACAAGCTTTAAAATAGTTCAAACTGATAAAAAAAATTAGTTCAATTGTTACCTCCCTTTTTACTAATTTTTGAAGAGTTATTGCCCTTGATTGCCCTTGATTTTGAAGGTTTAGAGGGCTAAAGTTGTATCGTACATCTAAGTTAAGTTTAGGTTTAGCTCTGGAACAAAAAAAGGAGGAATAATAATTTTTTAAAAATCCCACCAATAACAATAGGGTTTTAAGTGAACTTGGAACCCTAATGATAATACGTATACAATGGCGTCCCTCACCTGGATGGAGGAAGTGACGACAACCACAGAGCTGGATGACGTAATCAAAGAAGCACTCTTTCTCACAGGCCTCCTTTGTGTAGTAGGAGAAGCGCTTCAGGGGGTTGACAAACGTGGGGATGTCTGTGTCCACGCAGGTAGATCCCCCAAAGGCCTTGAAGGGCGGCTCCAGGCCGATTCTCTGAAACAGTGTGTTTATATTTAATTTCAACTTTCAAAGAATTCATATCCCTTTCCTGCATGTATATGCATTGGTAAAATTGTTCAGAAATTATTCAGCGGATTAACATTGGTTTGATGAGATTTCCACAGGAAATCTTATAAACTAAGGGAAAACTTCTGATTAATTTCTATATATTTTTTTTCTAGTGATGTACTCTGGAACACTCCACGAACTGTGTTATAACTATTCCCGTCATCTATAAATGCTCCAGTCTCCATGGCTTGCCGATAGTAATTAATTTCAACAAACATTTATTCAGGATATCGTGCACTATTTACACATACGCATCAATATTAAGGCATCGATATTAAGCGGTCTATTTTATTTGTTTGCCATCGTGTAATTATTTCTAAACTTTATGATTAGGGCCCCGTTCCTCAAAGTGATCTTAGGCTAAGTTGATCGTAAGTGCCAAAAAGTGTCATTGGTTTACGACTGTCGTAGTGTAGAAATAGCTTTGGAACCGGTGTCATTCAGAATCGGTTCCAAAACGATTTCTGTGCTACGATAGTCGTAAGCCTATAAACTCCACAGGACATTGGTTCAAAGTCACTAACGATCAGCTTAGCCTAAGATTGTTCTGAGAAACGGGGGGCAGCTATTTAACCAATTGCAACACGTTGTGTACATAGCGTGATTCCTCCTAGAAATCACTTCCTCGCTTACTCTTTCCTATACTGTGTGTAAGCTGAAACATGGCTGATACAGACGTCATCTCAACAAAAAGAACGCTTTGAGAAAAGTGGTCTAAACTCTCATGGTCTTTTTCAAAATATAACCACAGTATAGGTATACGACTATTAAATATGCCATCCTACCGTATACCAAGAAAATGTTATAACATGATGTCACTATATGATAAGGAAGGTAAAAGCAATTGGGTAACAGAAGTTAAACAGCTACTATTTTCAACTGGATTTAATCATCTATGGTATGAACAAAATCGATTAGCATAAGTCAACTTAAATCTTCTGTCACATGACTATTGATAACCTTCTATCATATGACTATTGATAACCTTCTGTCACATGACTATTGATAATCTTCTGTCACATGACTATTGGTAACCTTCTGTCACATGACTATTGATAATCTTCTGTCATATGGCTATTAATAACCTTCTGTCACAAGACTATTGATAACCTTTTATCATATGACTATTGATAACCTTCTGACACATGACTCTTGTTGTAAAGTTGTGAAGCGTGTTCCTTCTATGCCCGGGAGAAGTGATCAGTGATTTTCACGCCAAAACGTGTGACGAGTGCTGAGCGGTAATCTCGAACCAGCGCAATTTTCGTCGTAGCTATATATCTAACTATTGAGAGTTTGTATATTCAATTCTAAAATTTTATTATCTTTAAATAGTACGGTTTTACAAATAATATACCACCCACTTTCTAACGAATTTAGCAACTACTTTCGTAATAATTTAAAATTACAAATTGAAATGTACAGTAAAATTTGAAATAGAGGTAGATCAGTTGGAAAGGGAGTCCATGCAATAGAACATATATACATTTATTTATTCAGGGCATAATTGGATTTTATAAACATCAAACTCTCAGTAGTTGGTAATTTTCCTTCCCCTTTACATTAATCTAGAACCTTCCGGCGCCATAACTCATTTACTCTTGTCGTGGTCGCATCGACGCTGTATTTCAATGCAGGTTTCATTATTTTTATATCATCTATGTTAAAAAATGTAAGTGATTTATTGTAGTTTATGTTTACTTTTATTAATTGCAAATCATGTTTAATCATGTCATTCTTTATTTTATTGATTAGAGTGTGGTTTGTTCACTGCTAGGATTTGTTATTGTAAACAATTTGGCTAAATTGTGACGTCATGACCCTCCCTAGAGTCAGTAATAATCTTTTCTAGATACGGCTAGGCAACTTTATGAATCATTTATTTTAGAGACAATTAGAAGTGATGTTGTATAGTTCAATATTTCTTGGATATCAACTTCTGGTTTGTTGGTAAGTTCACGATGTTTCGAGGCATATGCTTGCTCCTATGCTGCTCAGGTGAATGATTCTGTAAGGAGGGTTAAAGTATATATATATATATATATATATATATATACACACACACATGTAGGAATGTGGGATGGCAATAAGCTGACAATGGTTGTGATTACAAGTAAGCACAGTTGGAAAAGGATAAAAGCCAACATGAAAGGAGTAAAAAAAATAACAAAGACAAGTAAGAATATACTCCGAAAAGTGGTGCTCATGCCCCAAAACAAAGTTGACACCTATAAAGCTCTCTAGACTTATAACCTTCACATCAAGAAACTGGTAAATATATACAAACAAAAATTCAAGGAGTTTAACATTTATCTCAGGTGTGTGGAATCGTTTTACAATGCTGTAAGCATAGGTTGCAACGACTGCAATACCCTTGGTTCGTTTGTATCAGCCAATACTCTGTCGTAACGCTAAACGCACAAAATAACTTACCTACATTTAAAAACAGTGTTAAACGTTAACACACTCGCTATGTTTTTAAGAAGCTTACCAAATGTTGATAGTAAAGTTTTACCTGGTTTAACAACTCGAACTATCTCAGGGAAGGCTTTCAGAGGAATGAGTCCAACGTTGAAGCCAGCAGCTACTGTAAGTAAGTCATAGTCATCTGAAAAAAAATTAAAAAATTTTTTTATAGTTTCCATGAGAATGAGATGGACACGGATATAATTAGGGACCCAAAAATATTTCTGCATAAATCTTTGTTTAAATTAATAAAATAAGAACTAAATAGGTACCGTTTTGTTAAGGAAAACATTTCTCTTAGATTCAGTTAGTGTGGTGGTTAGGTAACCAGTTAGTACTAAACTGCTACCTATTGATTTTAGCCATTATGAACCCCCGCACCCCACCCACTTCTCTTTCTCTCTCTTTTAAAAAACCAACAACAAACCAAAAAACAACAAAATTCCTTAAAAACAAAACAAAAAACACACATTACAATGATATGGATGCTAAAGGTGTTTCTCGTCTGAGGAAACTGCATTAAGTATTTTTTTAAATTTGAAAGTTAAGATTTGTATAGCCTTTTCGATTTTGCAGGAATAATTCTAACAAATTCATTTGTCTTCCAACTATTGTACTTAGTCATTTGTTAGTGGTAGATGATTTATCAGTGTTTATTTCATTCGTCTTCCAACCAATGTACTAAGTCATTTATCAATGGTAGATGCTGTATCTGTGCTTATTTCATTCGTCTTCCAACTAATGTACTTAGTCATATATTAGTGGTAGATGCTTTATCTGCGTTTATTTTATTGGTCTTCCAACTAATTTACAAAGTCATTTAAGGATTGAAGTTGTATTTATTTATCAGTAAAAGTATCTGTTGAACTACGAAAAACTCCCAACATTTTCTGTTGCTTAACAGTAGATCACATTTCTTGAAATACTGATTGTCTAAGTAGAGATTTGATAACAACTCCTATTTTACTTATTTTACTGATTGTTTCAAAATAACTTGAGATTTTTTCCATTCACATTAATGAATTTAGTTTTAGATGGCGTGATCAACTGACATTTATCGGGAAATAAATGACAGTAGGAATGGTAGTGTTCATCTTGGAGAGATCACTCGCAACTGTCATTATTATCAGTGGTAGATGTTTAGTGGTTCTTGGTTCATTGGTCTAATTCCAACCAATGTACTTAGTCATGTGTCACTGGTGAATGCTTTGCCTGTGTTAAGGATGTTTGCTCCTTTTATTTAAAGTATTTAACTTTTTTTAAACTGGTATCATAGCATGCCTAAAAGTATATTAAAACTATTAAAATAAAACAAAATGGGGGTCACTGTCCATTTTTAAAAGTTAAGAGATATATTGTTTCGTGACAATGAGTCCTAATTTACTATGGGAGCGTATAGGTAAAATGGCTTTTTGTGCAAATTTATGCGCAAAATCGATATTAATAGTATTAAGTTTTCGTGATACTTTTATATTTTGTTGGCACAACCTTTGTATTTAAAAAAAGCACCAACAATGTACAGGTTACTGTGCACTTTTAAGGTTTTTTGAAAGCAAAATTGCTTCAAATGGCTAATTTTTGCGTATTCTTGGCCACATTATTTCGTGCAAAATATGCGCGGTCATGGTTAACAAAGCTTGTTTCACAAACTGTTGGTTTCTTCATGGGTTTGTTTGTGTTAGAGAATATGACCCAAGCCTTTTTTTTACTTATTTGTTTTTAATCCATTTTTTATTTAGGCATTTCATTGATGTGTCGTCAATCGATACAAAACAAAACCGGAAGTAAGTCGAAACTTTTTGATAGTCGTAAAACGTAATTAATTTTTGGTTTAGCTAACGAATATGAGTATTTTTTTTATTTTTAAGGGTGGTTTTATTATCTATTATTTACATTTGTAACACATATTTGGATATAATTAACTGTTGTGATTTGTCGTGATTTGTCGTGAAACAAGCGAACATCCTTAAAGAAGATGTAGTTAAACATATAATGTTGAACAAATTTCTTACTACGAGGATCAAATTTTATACTTTTCAAACCGTGAAGTCATCTGTAAAAATGCAAATTCATGATGGCGACTAATCTAAACATTTCAGAAAAAAACGTGTAACATAAAAAATGTAGCCCATGAAAGGCTCTATCTACCTGTAGTTTTGAATAAGTTTCCTTCAAATAACTTTTTGTGCAGTTTTTATTTGAATGAAGGCTCACAGTTTTTTCTAGGGAGAGTACGTTGCATCTTGTACAGTGTCAACAAATACACTATAAGACTCGTTGATGTCACTCTGTTCCATGTGTGATGCATCTAGTTTCTGTACAACTTGTTCTAATGTTTCTGAGCACTTCTGTGATGTCATAAAATTTCCTTGTACTGAAGACGTGTCATAGCAAGTGTAAGATATATATGTGGCACTCTTGGCCTCTTCAATATTATGATATGTACAGTATTCCAGTTTCAACGTCCAGGTGAGAATTGAGTAGTTCTCGTATGGACATATGCAGTAATCCACTACGGAAGAGCCTTGTGATGATATTTAAGTCACGTCATTCACTGAACTACTTCTGCCATTTACAATACAATAGTTAGCATCAATATAAAAATCTGTAAACAAGCGACCATGGGCATTAACCGTTGTATCAACAACGTCTCGATCAGCTGTTATGTCAACTCCTTCTATATAATCAAGCAGATTTCCTCATTATATCTGTGTATTTGGAGTAGCAAAGTATCATAAAATCTGTTGTGTCAATATGTCTTGTCGAATTCTCGGGAGGTAAATAACACACACAAGCTGTTAAAGTACAACCCGAATATTTCTTATTTACAAGCCTTATCCAAATAATGCTTTCGTATGAACTATTTTATATGACCCTTGATTCTTGTTTTTGACTTTGTGCACACAGGCTTCATTTAGGACAAGTTTTCTCAGAAACTATTTGAGTTCCATCAATGAAACTTTTGCAGTTTAGTCTAAGGGGCTGTTTTCTTGAAGAAGTTCGAAAATTGGTTTTGTGAAATCATTTTTACAGAGTTATGGCCCTTGATTCTTGTTTGACTTTGTGCACAGCACCTCCAATGGAAACAGATTTTCTTTGAAACTGTTACAGTTGGCATGTAGCTTTAGGACATTATTACCAAGACAAAGTTCAAATGTTTAAATTGTACAACTTTTGACAGAGTTATGGCCCTTGTCACGTTTTTGGGGGATATTTGGTGTATTTATCTTCGATGGGGAACAGTTTTCTCAGAAACTGTTACAGATAGAAAAAACAAATTTTGCATATGCCTTTAGGACATGAATACCTAAATGGAGGAGAACTGTGTTGTGATTTATTACAGATTTGTGGTCCTTGTAAGAATTTTTTTACTTTACGGCACCTCAAATGGAAACAGATTTTCTTTAAAACTGTAACACAGTTGGCATGTAGCTTTTGGGCATAAATAGAAACTGTGTTTGACATTTGGTCATGTATTTCTATTGGTATAACTTATGAAATGGTTGCCAGTATAAATATGGAACATTAATGGGCGGGGATATTGGTAACCATGTCACCTTGTTCAGGTACTTAAGTGGTACTTTTGTTACTTTCAGAGTTTTGTGATTTTGATTTTTCTTTTTTTTGGTTTCCATGGAAAAAGTTTCAAGAGAAGCAAATTTGGTTTCTGGAGCAGACCTTAAAAACCACAATATATCTTCCAATGAACCAATACAGATCTATCAAACAAGTGCTGCAGTGGTGCCTTTTAACATTTTAGAAATTTTCTGCTTTTTGTTTTTAATGGTTTCTATGGAAAAGATTTTGGACTATGTCTCAAAAATGGGTAGATTTCGGTTCCTGGAGCAAAAAACGAGGACCTTTCAATGTTTTCCCACCGTACTTTGCAGATATATAAAACAGGTGCTTGAGTAGTGCCTTTTCATATTTCAGGAATTTTGTGATTTTCCGTTTTCTTGTTTTCTATGAAAACTGTTTCAAAATTTTAAAGGGACAAATTTATTTCTGAAGAAGTCAAATACTAATAGAATTCAATGAAATTTTACAGGTGTGTCAAACAGGTGCCCTAGTGGTTCCTTTTGCTGCTCTAGGAATTTTGTAACTTTTATTTTATTGGTTTCAATGAAAACAGTCTCAAAAAGGATGCTTGGTCTGAAAACTTAGGGGAATATGTTATTTTCTAATGACCCTTGTTTGTCCAGACGTTGCTTCATATAAACATACCAAATACAAACAAGTCAAACTAACCTGTACACAGATCTTTGAGATTTATATCAACTGTCTTTAGTTTAATTTTATTTTATTTTATTGGGGTTTAAATGAACATGGCTGCTTCCTGAAACCAGTCCCAGAGTGTTTTAGAGAAGAAAGGAAGCAACACTCCTTTGAGTAATGAAAGTTGGTTCAAAACAGTTGGATCTAAAACACTGAAGGACTCTTCTAAGTAGAACTTCAGTAATGCTGCAGTTATTCTAGTTTCACTTTGGACTGTAAAAGTGTATTCACATAACTGACTTTATAACACTTTGTTAAATTATCTGACACTGCCATTACTGAAACTGTAGTGCACTAACATCTTAATTGTGCATCTGAACTGTTTACCAACTGTATTCCAGTGACGGACAATTGACACCAACTTATGACCATGTTGATTTATTTCTCTAGTTTACTGCATGGACTGCAAGTTGAACTTTGATGACAATGCGTCATACCGACAAAGCGACATCTTCGGCATGCGTGACTGGAGCCAAGAAGATGAGCGAGACCACCACGCTGCACAGGCAGACCTTAACTATATCGGCTTAGACGGCAGCATCGGGTGTCTAGGTAAGCACACAACCAGCTGCACAGTCAATAGTCAAGAGTTTATGTACCCCTAAAATATCTGTACTGTGTTTATTTCCCCCTAAAGTAGCTGTACTGTGTTTATTTCCCCCTAAGTTAGCTGTACTGTGTTTATTTTCCCCTAAATTAGCTGTACTGTGTTTATTTTCCCTCTAAAGTAGCTGTACTGTGTTTATTTCCCTCTAAAGTAGCTGTACTGTGTTTATTTTCCTCTAAAGTAGTTGTACTGTGTTTATTTTCCCCTAAAGTAGTTGTACTGTGTTTATTTTCCACTAAAGTAGCTGTACTGTGTATATTTTCCCCTAAAGTAGTTGTACTGTGTTTATTTTCCCCTAAAGTAGCTGTACTGTGTTTATTTTCCTCTAAAGTAGCTGTACTGTGTTTATTTACCTATAATGAACTGGCCTCTAGCATCAACTAGCTAATTGACAGTAATTAACAATGACTAATTATCAATAAATTACTGTTGTTAATCGTTTGTTAGATATCGCGCGCATCAAAGGCTGTAGGCTGCTTTATGTTTGAGATGCGAGACAACATGGTGAAAGTCGTGTGTGAACATACTCATCTGAACCGTCCGGTTAAGAGGACAATTTTGTGTGCAATTTAGCATTTTGTATGTAAAAATGACCGTCCGGATGGGATAGCGATTTTCGGATCAACAAGTAATTTTACATAGCTTAGAATTTGTTTCAAGCAAAATTCGTCCGGAAAGCGGGATTTCCGAATATCTGTAGTCTGTATATACGGTACACGACTGTACATGTTGTGCCGACGAAGCTGCCTTGCGGGAATGGCACAATATATTTAATAATAATAATAATAAGGATATTTGTATGGCGCTTCATCCACATCGCTAAGGGACATGCTCTAAGCGCATAACAGTTGTGTTGACAGTTAATATTTACAGTTTAGTGGCTGTTAACACTTAGAGAGTTGGCTAATTTTAGTTGGTCTTTTAAAACTGTGACTAAATTGGGCTATTGAAAACCTATCCTGTGATGATTTGTTTTAAAGATCTCCTGTAGGAGCTCTTTTAAGCAAATTAGCACAGGATATGTCGACAGCCAATTTAGATGTTCAGCTTGGCACTCTAAGGGTTAACGCTTTGGCCTCAGACCACAGTTACCTTCACCTGGAAGCAAAAAGTGACAAGACATGTTCTACAAAATTATAAACAAAAATCTTTAGCAGGTCCCTATTTCATGGTAATAAGTTTTTTCTCCAAAACAAATGTTGTTTATTTTACTTTTGGATCTGTGTAGTTTGAATAAATTATACATGCATACACTACTATAAAGAAACATTTATTAACCAAAAATGTGTTGCTAATGTCATTTTTTTTCACGAACTGAAGTCCAACGTTTGTCCATCAAATAAATGACATTAGCATACACAATTTTTTGTAATAAATGTTTCTTTATATTAATGTATGCATGTATAACTTATTCACACTACACAGATTCAGAAGTGAAATAAACATTAACATTTATTTGGGGGTAAACATTTATTACAATGAAGTAGAAACATGTTGAAGATTTGACTGACATTGACATTGTACATTGTGCAGATACTCATTTTGTTGCATTTTGTCCACAACTCATGGAGCTAGCCTGTCACAAAGTTGACTCTTCATTTGGTCATTTGGTGTGACCCAAAAGAACAGTATTTGCTTAGTTGGTTTTTTTTCTACTTAAAATAGCAAAGAGTGAGACATTCAAAAGGGTTGAATTTTTTGGATGTGGA
>JAULCD010580470.1:0-13678 GCA_032361085.1 Calliostoma canaliculatum
CCGCACGGTAAGGGTTAAAAGTTCTAAAAATTCTACAAATACTTTTCATAGGAACGTTCACGTTAACAACAGTACATGATTCAGGAATGTGAGAAGTCAACTTCTTATTTATAATACGTGTGTTCACGTTTCGTCACCTGATGAAGGAGCGAGCATATGTACAAAACAATTGACATTAACAAATCATGATTTAGGCCTTACCACTTTCAAATATCCCTCAAAGAATTATTAACAATACAAACAGATACATTGACACACACACACACTTAGTGGACTAGGTTTTAAGGTCTACGAAATGTAAGTTTGACTACTAGTTATTCTTTTAGAGATTCAAAATAATGTATAACATCCGACCAGAGGGCGATTTTTTTATCAACATCCGACTAGTTTTGTGTATTCAGAATATTTTTAGTAAACTTATTACTATTAATTACTGAACTAAAACACCACATCCTCATTTATGGTGATGGTATCAATATCACCGTGTTAAGTCCAAACAAACTCTGTTTAAAAACTATAATTCTGGAGCATTTATATGGGAAATGTCAGCACGGAAATAGTTATCTTTTCTTAGGTGTACACAGGGAGTTTCAAACACTTTACAGCAACACTGTTGTAATTGTATTGAAATAGAATATATGAATCGTTATATCGCTCAATGCATTATAATAAGCTTTTGTGTCGGAACGCAAGACTGGATAATCTGTTTTTGAAAGTTTTTGCTAAAGTTACGTGTCTTAAGGAGTTATTGCAGAAGTTATTTGACACATACTGCCACGGAAGATATTTTAAACAGTAGACATTTCCCGCAACTTTTAGAGTAACTCAATTTAGTGTCCGGTTACAACAGTTAATAAATAGTTTTAACACATACCCATGCAATTTTAGGATAGCGGTACGTAGTGCAAAGCATCAAGCATATTTCGTATTGCACTCGTCATTCCGTATTGCACTCGTCATTCCGTATTACACTCGTCATTCCGTATTGCACCAGTGCTGGATCTACTTTGCTCGCCAGCATAAGCGTGTCAAAGTTTTGTCTGATTAATAGATAGTACGATACTTACGCATTGTTGTGAATATACCTACCATTACCGTAACAATGTTTAAAGCCAGTATAATGTAAATACGAAATAAATGTAGATCTAATGGACACGGTCAGCGAGGAACAAAATCTGCAATTTAAATCTGCAAGACGCGTTGTGCATCGTGTAAACACTGTGTTAGTCTGACTGTCGGAATACTGTATACCCTACGTGTGTACATGTGTGTGTATAGTACCTTTTGAATAAGTGACTAAGATATGGCATTTACGTAAATGGTCTTCCTATGCGTGTCCTTAAGGGTAATATTTTCTTACTTTCCATAAATAAATCTACGTGTGAAGGAAAGGTAAATCCGGTTACTAAAGTAATTAAATGGTTGCACATTTCAGTCCTAATGGTTAAAAGTATTATCCACATATTTACATGCAGTCTCTGCATTGAGTGAGATTCCGTTCCTAGACAAGTCTCGTAATCGATGTATTTTCATAAAATGTGATTTATGACCAGTAAATTTACATCCAGCAGCGGCATTTATTGGGCCGACTTAAATTTCTTGTTTTTCATGTGGCTGCATACAAAGACGATATTACACAAATATGTTTACAACAATCAAATAGATCCACTGAAGCTTCAATAACATTATTTGTCTCTACGGAGATGGTAATGTCTGGGTTTATTTCAACTCGACGTAAAACGGTTCTTTGAAGTATGAAGCAGATGCATGGGGGACTGAAGTTTCCATACTATGTATTTATTAAATTTGTTTAGACATCGCGGATCGGGCCCCCTTCCTTAAAGCGATTTAAGGCTAAGTTGATCGTGCTAACATATAACTTTGGAGAACAACTGTCCTAGCGCAGAGATTGCTTTAGAACCGGTACCATTTGGCACCGGTTCGAAATCAAATTCTGCCCTACAGTTGTAAGCCTATGATAGAAAAAACAACTTCACAGGGCATTGTTTCCAAAACCATGAACATCTTCACACTAAGATCGATTTGAGGAACGGGGCCCAGTATCGGTAATATGTCTGGTGTGTGGTTTGTGATGAAACCACAAAACACTTTTGCTTGTATTATTGGTTAACCCCTACACTAATATTGTACCATAGCACAACATAACTAAATTTATTAAAGTTACGTTTCATCATAAACAATTTGAAATATTATTTTACATTAAAATTCATATATTATGTGGATTACTAAAAGTCTAACTAAAATATATGACTTGAGTAAACTGATCATCTGTAATACAAGCAAACTTATAGCTTTAAAATGGCAAATGATAAAAAAACAGTTAATGTAACACAAAGCGCATATCTGTCTCATGTACAATTAACATAGATTGTATGTGCATACAACTTATAAAAAATGGCATTTGGAGAGTATAAACATGTGTGTGTACAGAATGAAGAAAAAACCTTCCTTAATGTATAACATCTCAAAGACATGTTTTTTATTGTTAATGTTCATCATACTAATATTATCAACAATATTATTTAAATTTTGCACATTAATGCCGGTAAATTTAGGTTTTTTAATCAGGGTATTAAATCAAACTTAAAAGAAGCCTTGGACCTGAATTTAATCCAATACTGACAAGTCACTAAAGATTATACAAAAAAGCATAATGCTAAAACCCCCCAAAATCAACATCTGGAAATAAATCAAACCCAAAGTCAATTTTAGTTGCTCATAACTTCATTTTAATTTGTTAAAACATACATTGAACAAAAGCAGTTGGCACTAATCGCACGAGTTTAAAAGTATCGGCCAAACCCAAGACATTCTGAATCATTAGAGAACTAGCATTATTCCTTGGGGTTTTTGCTACCGCCAAGTTCTATAGAGTTAAACGGTACTATTGTTAGCTGTCTGTGAAGTTCTTCTAGATTAATAGCAACTGGATCATCACAAATGTCACTCCATCCATGTTTGAATTATGCATTGTCAAGTCTCTGTTTGGTGTAAAGGCCGTTTCCGAAGCGTCTCTTAATTAGTAATCATTACATCAGGGGGCATTTTCCCACAGGGTTTTGCGATTGATAAAAGATCAAAACTATTTGTCATCGAGGCCAGGCTAATCAATAGAGGTTGACGGAGACCTCGTTAGATTAGATAGTTTGACTGAAGCCTGGAGATATGGGGGATAGCTGCGGGAGTACACAATACCGTTGTACTGTTGGTACTTCAAACGAAAATATGATTTTGTTGACACTTAAATATATTAACCCTTACCGTGCGGCTTCCGGAAATATCCGGGCTAGGCTAACAGCCTGGCCTGGATATTTCCGAGAGCTGCATGAAAAAACAGGCGGCGATTTCAAGTGAGACACTAATTGGAATAGGCGAAATCCTTAAACATTCCTGGACACGCCACTCGGGATAACTCCTCTAAAAACTATGCCGCACGGTAAGGGTTAAACATAGCTGCTTCAAACCGTTTCCTATCTGTGATGAGATGTACCTTTTAATGTTAAACTTCACAAATAAATGGCTTCAATTTTATAATTGTGAAACCTAAGTATAACACACAAAATGTCAAAATAACAAATTAGTTTGTTTTAAAAGGAACTTAATAAACTATGTGATTGCTTTTGTGTAACAAATTCAAACATACTGACAGAATCAAAGATGGTCATGCGGTCATCTTCCTTTTAGCGTAAACAACAAACAAAATATTTTCAAAACATAATAGTTCCTCACTCTGTGTGTTGCCTTCACGCAATAAGAATCAGTAAGGCAGGTCACGTAATGTGTTAATAAATGATAATACAAAACGAGTTAATACATATATTTTAATTTAACAATCTCCACATTGACATGTCATAACAGTTGTTTATTTGTGACAAGTCTGATAAGCACAACAATTTCTAGTTCAATAAATACTATAAATTATTAACCCTAATAGCGCCGAGTAGATTTAAGCCAGTCTTTAACGTGTGACAACTTTAATAGCTTAAGCTGCTTAAAGGCTATCCTGTGACAATTTGTTTTTAAAAGTTCCTGTACCACAGGATAGGTTTTTAACAGCCTGTTTCAGTTGGATTTGGAAAACAAAAATAAGCAGATGTTGTGTTCAGTATCTTACAAACGTAAATAGACCAAGGGTGCCCAATTGTTTTTGTGGACGTTAGTAGTTTGTGTTAGTTAACTTAGAAGTTTAAAAGAATTTCTCTGTGAGATTGAAGACTAAATTAAAATAAAATGATAATCATTTTACAATATATTAAAAATTAAATGTTTAAATATTTGATTTCTCCATCGATAACCAAACAAAAAAGGACCATATAACTTTCGTTGGAATGTGAATGTAGAAGCATGCAAATGTTCCTGCGTGACATTTCAATCATATTTCAATCATCAGCATGAACATTTCACAAAACCTTAGCCCTTACCGTGCGGCTCACGGAAATATCCGGGTCAGGCTATAAGCATTTAACCCAAACAGAAATAGACGTGTTAAAATTTGATACTGACCTATGATCATTCGTGTTTTAAAACATTTTGAAAAATACTTAAAAAAACAAAACATAACAAATGAAGCCGTTAGCACTCGGAGGGTGAAGGGCACTTTCTTATTTTCTAAAAAAGTAGTAATTAGATACGTGAACCTGCAATAGGTTTGTCTTGCTGCTGTCATAGGCCAGCATGTAATGAAGATGAATGCCCAGTGCTGTCTGGGTCATGATGATATATAACAGCAAGGAGGTGTTACAGGTTAAACGGGAGGAAAAAATTCAATATTGTGATTCATGGGATTAAAGGAATTTTCTTAATTTAAAAATTAATGTTTCCATTTAATACATGGTAAATAACATAAGAATAATCTAATAATGTGATAACACTAAATGTGTACATCTTATTGAATATAAAAGGCAACATTCACTTCCCTCCCATGCAGGAATCAAGGCATCTAATTATTACAATACTATCAATACTTCAACTATAGCAATTCGACCATCACCCCTTCACTGGACGAAATGTATTATTCAGCGGATTTCGATTTGTTTGATAAGATTTCCATATGAGGTATTTTTATTTATATGTTTCCAGTGATTATCACGGCCACTTTGTCAATCTACCTCATAGTTGTATATCCCCAGTAATATATCTAACTAGTTTCACAAACATATAAACACACCCACACCCACACCCACACCCACACCCACAAGCACCATATAATGTGTTTGTTTATGTTTAATTATCTTTATTAGTATACATGTGCAATCATATACTCATTGACTCATATACGTGTTGATGTAATCAGTTTTGAAGATAGTGATTACTTTGAAAGCTTGTTAAATAGAGTTACAGAATACGTTTGCAACAGAACATTGTTGCTACGGTCCTGTAAAGTCAATCCAGTGTTACTAGAGTGCGTTGTCTTGATATTACATACATTTACAACATTACTACATTACCACTACCTGTACCACTGAATCACACTCTTAAATAACCATATTAAACCTCAGTTGCTATGTTGGACAAAACAGTGTTGAAAGTAGAAGAAACACCAACTACAACGAACTTTCCGGAAGGAATTTCTAATGATGTTATGTGTTTAAAATGACACATCATCACTGAAAAGTTCTGGACACTGTTCCACAAAGGTATAATACTTTCATCTAACATGACGCTTAAGACATTAGCTTTGTAAGAGATTTGCAAAACCAGATTTGCTCTTTCACAAGTATCATGGTGTTTGGGTTCAATGGAAGGGCTCAACGGTCACGGAGCAATTATGACTAATATCAGTCTTAGCTGTCAATAGCTTTATAGAACAGACCCCTGATTGCAAACTGATTAGTACGTCACGGTTCAGGGAACACAACAGACTAACAGGTTAAAAATACATGTGAAGCCTCAGAACTACATGCCAGTAGGTTTGTGTTTAGTCCCTAACTGTGCATACACCATGAACACATGTGTAAGTTGTAGACCAGTAGTAGGACTTCTTACGGTATAAGATGTTTTCCCTTACCTTGCAACTTTATGGGGATAGTGAGTAATGAGTAACTCGAGGTTCTCGCAGTACACACCAAGGTCGTGTTTCCTATAGACGTCATAACTTTACGATGTCGTACAGCATGTCACTGGGTTAATTGAATCAGTTTACAAATGCTAAAAAAATTGTAAACTGTGCACTTTCCAAAGAAAAAAATGTTTTCTTTGAAAAGTGCACATTTTACAACAATATTGGCATTTGTAGGCCAAACCCATTGGCTCATTGATTATGTTTACGACGTCTTAAAATTACGACGTCTTTGTAAGACGGTACCTAAATTCACAATGCCACACAAAATGTTTCCCTGAATGTATACTATAATAATGGCTGTGAGATAAAGTAAACACAAAATGTTCGAATGGTATTTGGATGTTGGAATAATGACGAATATTTATATTTTTGGATAACAACTTCTTTATTGTAAAGAAGTGATGTAATCATTAACGAATGATAACTGCTCGTAACTGTATTTTACCTTTGCTATTCAGAATATGACAAACCTGTATGGACGATTAACTTCTTTATTACACGGTAGCGACATTTCAATATAGATTCTTATACCATTTGTAAGCTAGGGTAAGGTTGATGTACAGCAGTTCTTTTACTACTCAGTATAAATAGTCTGAACAAACGCGGATAACCTGGAGCGCATTAATTTTGAGACAGATACAATACTAACACAATTTATTTTGAAAATGTAAAGGTTTTTGTCAATATGCAAGTTCATGTTGAATTGTTATCTTAGACGTTGGCCGTGAAAGCTATTGAAGAGGAATGCATTATGAATAACAACTTTTTTATTGTATTAACGCAATAAATAAAATATGTTCACAATATCTTTCTTTTTAATAACGAATTCATTTGGATAAACAACTTTAAAATTGGGGACATTTGTTAATGCAAAATTAAATTCAATAAGATGAAAATAATTTTTGAAAGATTGATTAAAAACATTTATTAAACAATAATAACCCTCCTCTAAAGTATTCACAAAACACTGACAAAATGTGTTAAAATTATTAACAGATTTCAATTGGTTTGATGAGATGTTCGTAGAACATCTCATCAAATCAATGGTAATCCACTGAATAATGTTTATGCATTATTTCCAGCGAAACATAACAGATTAAAAACCTGTAGCAGAGTTGGGCAAAGTTGCATGAAAGAGTGTTGTTTCCTCTTTTTCCCCATGAATGAGCTGATGAGTAGCGGGACGCAGACACGCTGTCTCCTGGTTTGTTTATCTAGCTATAGGAAATGTACGGATTGTGTGATATACAGACTAAAGGCTTGTTTACACCGTTTTATTGCCACTAAATATCTTATTTTCAGAATATTGTTGCCATTAACATCGGAAATCTGAAGTACTGTGACCTGCAGAATATTACCAAATCTGTTCCAGTAAATTCAATTGCTGAAAGAAATATGAAATAACTAACGTATTTGTTTTTATTGCCACAATGTAAAACGCGTTATTGTCAGATGAAAGATTTTAGTAAACAGATAAGATACTTTGAAATTACGTTTATTGGTTTGAGTTGATCACCAAGAACATGTAGCCCATCTGCTGATTTCACATGTGTTGTCTTTGGTTGCTGAAACTCTGGATCTGTTTCTCAAATTGATCTTAGTGTTAAGATAATCGTAAGTGATTTCTAAAATAATCTCTGTGGGATTGTTTCTTATCATAGGCTTGCGACTGTTGTAGCTCATGAATCGATTTGGAGCTGGTGAGGAAGGACACTGCTTTGACAGTCATCTCTGGGCAACGACAGTCGTAAGTCAATGTTCTATTGTCACACGTATATATTGTCAACTTAGCCTAAGATCGCTTTGGAGAACGGGACCCTGTCCTGCGGTAATGTACTTGACAGAGTTATCTGAGCAAATACCATTTCTTTAGAATATAAATTTGCACAGAATATATTTTCCAAAACAACGAGTGTTTACATTTTAGGACATCAGTTTTAGAATAAAGTGTTGCAAACATGTAAAATAGCCCATATCTATTAAACCAATTTTTGTGCCAACCTAAGTTTAACGTTATGTGTAATCTGACTATTGTTTTGTCTGACATTTGTGTGGTATTAGAGTATTTTGTTACTCCGGCATATAGTACAGGGGTTATACAGTTGTTGTCTGATCTGTCCGTCTGTCTGTCTGTCTGTCTGTATGTTTTTAATTTCAGTAGTTAGTTTCTAAAACTGATCATAAAAAATCGTTCAATATTTTAAAACGAAATTTGATGTTTAATTTCGCCAATATTGAAAATGTGTTTTGTGTTATTTAGGGACTTTTTAATTTGTAGTTTGTAATTACTATACAAACATGTTTGACTTTGATATAGAAGCGAGGAAGGTTACATTGTAATATCTGTTCCATTTTCGAACAGAAAAACTTTGTATATTAAGCAACCAAATACTGAACATGTTTCTTTTGCAGCTTAGGGTGTTCTTTATTCTTAATTAAATTTATTTTTTGTTACTATAGAAACAAAATCGACTTTGATTTTGATCCGGGTGGGTCTCTTGTTCAAAGCAAATCTTGAGAACTATTCAATATGTTCACATAAAACCTTGCAAACAGAGTAACCAGCATGCAAGTAGTGTACATGTACCTTTTCTATTGGTTTGGTTACCATGGATGTAAGTTTGACTCTGTAACCACACTGCACGTCCTTTTAGAACATTACTTTTAAAAAAGTTCAATATTTTCTTTCACGAAACTTTGCAAACAAGTTGTTTATATGCTTAAGTGAGTTCTTGATTTAAATATGTTTTGTTTCATATGGATGCAATTTCAATTTTATTCTGATAGGTATACGTAGGTGTTCGTTCCAGAACACATCTTAAGAACTATTTAAATTGTTAATACATAATCAACAAGATAATTTCGGACTCTTTTCAACTGTATTTTGTTATTGTTGCTATGAACACACGTTTGCCTCTCTGAAAAGAGTAGATTTATTTTTACTCGAGCAGAGCTTAAGATCTGTTCAATATTCATTCATTAACTTTGTACACAACTCAACCAAGAATGTGGGTGTGTCCTTTGCAAACAACATTAATAAGAAATAACATTTATTTTAAAGTCCAAACGTAACTAAACTTGGTGAATGTTTTCATCATGGACTCAACTTATGTAGTAAATGTGTTGTTGTCATCTTTGTCATTTGTAACAATTATCAAGAAACAATTTAAATTTTATTTTTATTCGAACATACTATTTGAAGAAAAGTACTCGTGTGTTATTGTCTACAAAACCTGCTAGGAAATCTGTTTATATTTATTATGACTCTAGGTAAGAATTATGTTGTTTTACAAAAATGCTTGTGTTGACAACGTAAATTGAGTTGCAAAAATGACAATGTCAATTTCATTGTCTGCAACTCAATTAAAATAGAAATAGAACGCAATTTAATTGCGTGTTTTTGTCGAGACTTGTGTGGACCACGGTTATCTAGTAGTAGCCTTTATAGACTTTACCAGGTTTTCATGACGTGTTGCTACCAATTAACTGATTAGGGCTGACATTATTTCAGTTGCTAATGTTTTGTAGTTCTCCTGAAGCTGGGTAAAATATCAACCTTTTTTTCAGTGGAAAAATTATAATTAATGTCAAAAGAGTGACATTTACCGTTTCACTGACAACACTAAAATCTATAGTGCAGTAATTGTTTGACAGACAATGCAAAAATAGTATAGAAATTATTTACTGTTTTCCATTGGTTTGATGAGATTTCCAAAGGAAACCAATAGAAATCCACTGAATAATTTCTATTAAAAAATGTCTAGTGATCTCAACACGGCATCTTGCAAAAATATCTTGACGACGCACTGTCTTTGGTGTGGTATTAATAATTTAACGGCGCAGAAATAAAGCTCATCAAACCTAAGGAAAACCGCTGAATAATTTATATACATTTTATCTAGTGAGAGATACTGCATTAGTTCTTTTAAAACAAATTACAACTGGATAGGTTTCAATAGTACAAAATACTCACAGTATTATGTCAATCGATTTAGCACTTAAACAGTGGATCTCGGTCCGTATCTATATATACAGATATAACTCTGTAAAATGGAAGCAAATCTACATAAGTACGAAACTTTTAGAACCATATCATTGTAAGTTACTCAGTTATTGTTTAGCGTAGTAAGTAATGTGCATTCACAATTACCTGCCCATGCATGTTTACATGACATGTTTTAAGTTAATTTACTGAGTTTGGCTACACTGTGACTGCATCAATTTCACATAAACACAAAGATGCACATAACACAAATATTAAATATGTATACAGTGAAAGCGAGTCCATACAGAAATGCAGGTAGTTCACTGCCATTGTATTATCAGTATAGGTTATAACACAAGGACGCGTTCTCTAATCGTAGGTTAAGGCAGTCGGACTCTAATTGCCTAAATCCACGATTACAGAACGCGTCCTCGTGTTATAACCTACTTAGATCATGCCCTATACATATCATATATTTTTAAATAAAAAATTATAATTATTTGCTAAACTGCGATCGTTTTAAAAACGAACTATATGAAAGTAGTTCCGTCCGGGTTATAACTGCAAGATCAGACAGTTACAGTATGGCCACAGACAATGAAAGCGTGATCTAATGTATGTTATTATTTATAAAAGTGTGTATTCTCAATTTATTTAACCATTTAAGGGCATGATTAAGGTTTGAATATTTTACATTCTAACCAGTTTGTATTTTTGGATTGTGTCAACAAATCTGAGAAGTGTTGTTTGTAACATTCTCAGGGATGCTTATATCCGATTTCAAAGACAGTAACTCAATAAATAAGTCCCATTAAATTTGTGAAAAAATATCGAGACACTAGAAATAGTCTTCTTGTTGTACATTAAACCACAGAAAACTATTAACATTATAAAATCAAAATATTTTAATACATTAATAGTTTTTAAGAATATTAATAATTTTGTAAGGATGTTGAAAATCGAATATGTTTAAAGTTATGTAAAACACCTGCAGTAGGGCAGTACACTAAATTACTGGCAATACTTTAAGAGTTATCTGTCGGCCTTTGGCATCTAGATATTGCCAAAACAATCATAGAAAATATTCATTTGGAAATCTCATCAAACCAATGGAAATCCGCTAAAAATGTCAATAATTTGTTTATAGTTTTACCAATGTTGTATTGCAGATATTACCGTAATCCTTATAACAGATACGTGCGTCCACTTGCGACAAACTGACCATATTATCTTCTGTGGTATAACATTCATTTAACCTACGTACATGTAGTTCGTTTTTAAAAAATTATGTTTTAATTTAAAACATCCATTTTCATTGATTTTTTATGTTATTTAGACAGTAAAATACACAACCTCATGTTATATTTAGCTTCACACTGTCTGATTAAGTGAATATTCTATAATTTTGCGTAGTTAAATCCCGTTCAGGGCTCAACCACGCAAAGTGATAGGATTACACCATCTGAAGATGTGAATATTCTAAATATAACATATAGTAATCTCGACAGCAGCCCTGGTCTTGATATAACACTCTTGTATGGTGACCGAGAGGGGCCGTCGCAATATCGCGTTCCATAACCTACGCGATATGGCGATATCGCGATAAGACGACACGACGTGGCGATAGCACGACACGACATGGCAATAGCACAACATGACATGGCGATAATATCGCAATGTCTGTTGTGCTATCGCCATGTCGTCTTATCGCAGTATCGCAATATCGCCATGTCGTGTCCTCTTATCGCGGTATCGCCATATCTCGTAGGTTATGGACCGCGATATTGCGATGGCCCCTCTCGGCCACCATGATTTGGGGCTCGTTCCACAAAGATGTCGTAAACTAAGATCAATCTTAGTCAATGTTCCATCATGACCGTTCTACACTTCATTTGAACTAAAGACCCAAAGAAGCGGAAGAAAGAGCAATGAATAGTTCTTTGAAGCTAATAAAGCTAAGATGCCTTAACACTAATCGTAAAGCTTTCATTAAGAGAGCACTAAGATTAACGTAAGGCATTTTATCTTAACGATAGTTTGTCCAACAGCACCCTGGTCAAAAGGTCAGACTGTGTGACACCAATACATTTCTTGATGTAAAAAGCCGTGGACTTGTCATCTGCTGATGTAAGGACTGACACAGATCACGTAAACCTGCAGACAGGATCTGTGAGTGATATGTGCAGGAGGAGAACTGTTCCGATTTGACTTATGTGTCTGAGAGGGTTGTAAGTGTAGGAGTCAAACAGAGCAAGCTGTGTGACAAGAACATTCTGTCTGGGACTTCGGAAGCTGCAAAAAGTCAAGTGGAACTTCCGGAATACAAGTAATCTGTGACTTTACCTAATTGCATGGATTTTATATCAAAGGTTGCAACTGTCACATGAAAATGCATTGTATAATGTCTGATACGCTTGTTTCACTAAATGTAGACGTTAACCGTTTGGTGACGGAAACAAAGCATTTAAAACATTACCTTGGTAGGGATTTTATTCTAAAGGAAACAAGACAATGTCTATGACCCTTTGTACAAATCCGCTGTAATACTGTGTCGCTGTGTCAATGGGTTACGTTTACAAATTTTACAAATTGTTGTAAACTTTGCAATGATCAAAAGCAAACATTTGTGTGTAACTTGCACAGTTTACAACACCTTATTATGAGGTCAGGAGGACGCGGTGGTTAGCGTACTGGACTTATGACTAAGAGGTTCGAGGTTTGAAGCCCGCCGAGGGGGTTAGGCGTCATTGACTAATTTACAAACCTCTCAACAGCGAGGACAGAGTGGAATGCTCTAACACAGTAACACTTTTGGTTCGCAGGTACCAGCCGAGCTAACAGGTTGTACTCTACCACAAAACACAATGGTAATGCAGGCTTTCCTCCTGACATGAACCTCGCCGCTGTGATATAACTGAAACATGTTGGGGTTTTTTTAAAACACGACAATAGACCCTAACTCACTCACTCTTCACCCACAACGCTTTTGGTAACTTGAACTTTAATTTTACTCAAATGATACGACAACGAGCAAGTCCCTATGTCTCTTCAAGTTGTTATGCCAATTTCTGATTTTGAGTGGAGAATAAGAAAATAATAATAGGAGAATAATTTAATGCCCTCGAGGTCATAATGTCTGGAAAAAGTACTAATCTCCTAGCAAACTAATAAGATAATGTTTTAACCCTTAAAATGCTGCTGATACCGTTAGTTTATCTCGATAACACTGTACAACCCACAAAGGCTATTAATAACCTTATTGTGGGTAATTTTTTAAAAGTGAGAGTACGCTCTTTTTAACAAGTAAACAGCGGATATATGGGGTTTTTTTTAACATACACACAGCAGGCATGTTACAGTTGTAGAGCTTATTAAGTTCAGTGTAGTGGTTTGAGGGTTAATATTGCAATACACATTAGTGTTAGAAGCACTTGAAAACAACATGAAAGGAACTGTGGAGATAGAAGCTGATAGATCTGTGACAGTGCGACAGTATGTTAGCTTCACACATTAACCGAGTTACAATGCTGGCCCCCGTTTCATAAAGACGTCATAACTTTACGACGTCATAAACCATGTCACTGGGTAAATGAATTTGGTCTACAAATGCA
>JAULCD010580581.1:0-13676 GCA_032361085.1 Calliostoma canaliculatum
GATCTTTTATTTCATTGTCAAAACTCTCCTTTAGATAAGCTGTTAAAACCTACGAAGTTGTATGTTACGGCCAATATCAGTGGTGTACCCGGACAGTATGCTGGTAAAGCTGCATGTTGTTTGTAAACTTATGTCTTGACTACAAACAACACTGAAAGCATTGCATGGAAGTTATGTTACTATTTTTATTTTGTTTGTTTGAATTATTTCTTTACATTTTGTCTAGCGCAATTACATCAGCACATTGTATTTTATTACCGAATATGGCAAAATACAAGAATCGTCTCTTCGTCTCAAATGTACATGATATCTGTTACATATATTAAGCTGAGGGGATCGTGCAACATGACGTGTATCATAAGACAAAATCATAGTCTGCCAAAGTCATACATATTGTTCAGCTTCCAGTCACGAGGCAGATAAACTGACATTCGGCTCCGGTTTCAAAGCGATCTCCGCGCTACGACAGCTGTAAGCCAATGATTTATTTAAGCACTAACAATCCACTTCGCCTCCGATCGTTTTGAGAAATTACCAATTAAAATAAATACATACAAATCAAATCGCAAGTCGTAAATACATTTATTAAATGCATCTTGTTGTTACTGTATCCTTATAAAAAGGTATTCTTAAATGAATATAAGTTCAAGATATGTTCATTTTTAAAGAAGGAAAATTCACCTAAAATCCGGCCAAATGCTAATGGTGAAAAGTGTTGGTTTACCAACTTCAACTCCTCCACATTCTTTTTTTAAATGTGTTTGCGCATTTGAAAGCATTGTTGCGTGATGAATCTTCTGAAGCAGTTACAATCGCTCAGCAGATTTGGTACTTAATGTGCAGACAGTAAAACGTGAATACAAACATCGTCGCTCTTTTTGAGGTTTGCAATATGAAATATGACTGTACAAGTAATGATCAACTCTTAAGGAACATTTTGAAGTGGTAAGGCATTCTTTGCACGTATATTCATGATGATTTGGTGCAAATGATTCCTCTGGGCATATAAACATATTACATTATATACAAGTACCATGTTTATATTTTTTCTTCGGAAAGTGTATATTTAACAACACATTTTAGCATATGGTGAAACAACACCATTTTCGCACACGCATAACGAACCGACAACAGAACCCCTGTTGTCCGTCTCAGCCATGTACTTATTCTAATTAACTATAGACACACTGAACATATTTTCATCCGCGTTAATTTTACACATGCCAACGTTGCGACACACGCACAAAATGCGAACAATTAAAAACCACATCAATCAATTTTTGCATTTTAAAATTGAACCAATTGTCCCCGTGGAATCATTACATAAAATAAAATCACAATTCTCTCACATCCTGTTAGTTACGCAAATGTTCTTCAGCACAGTCAAACATATTTCTTAACTTTAAAAAAAACTACTCTGATGTCCTCAAATTTCAGGGTTGATCACGTTGCATCAGTATGATGTCAACATTTTCTAATTAATTATCATTCTGAAGAACTTTTCACTGTTATTTATTAATTTTTGACACGTTAGCTTTGGTAATACGGACTGTTTTGTACCACGAATGTGAGTCATATTCAAGTGTCACGCTGTTTCAATGCATAATTCACACGTGATGCAACCAAAAAGTAAAAACAGTCCGATTTCGTAATTTTTAACTTTTCAAAAACCCAAACAAATACTTACGTTTATACATGACAAATTAAAAGCAGTGATACGAGATATTATCTTACTTAGAGTCCTGCTAAATACCTACAGTTATGCCTAGAAACAGACAGCCCTTCTGATTAAAAATGTTTTTCTTAGCCTGTTTCATTTTAAATGTTGTGATATTACATGTGTATTCAGCACTAGTTTTAACATCATTAATTGTTTGTATTGTCACTGGTATTGTAGTTTTATTTATGTATGTGGACGAACGTTTGTTCAGAAAGCCATTATAAAATCTGGTGTACGTTTCTTACCTATGTGCAATTGTATTGCTTCGCTTATACTTCACCAATTCATCAATTGTGAATTTTTTTATTCAATATTATAGTGAAATATTTGCTAACATGGCGACACGAGTATCAACACCATCAAACACAAACATGCAGTGCCTTGCTTTGTCAACTGCCGAGTTTACAGCAAAATTAGCATATGTAAACTGAACCTACTTGCCCAAGCGTCCTACAAAACTACTTTTTCAAGTAATGTAAACACATTCCCAACTTAATTTTATTCTGACAAAGTTTTACTTTTATAAAACAAAAGTTATATGCAGCATTGCGACTAAATTAACATCATTTTGACTAGACGAATTTTTCACATGTTAAATATGTCTGCTAAACCTGTATGCACTAGGCAAAATATGTATTGCTGTCATTCCGCCTGTTCTGGAAATATATTTACGATTGACACCAGGGCAAGGTGTTAACAAATCCCAAACATGCTGTAAACTGTACAACATTCTTTCAACGCAAAAACCCTTTTCTAATATTGCACGTTTGCGACGACTTGAATACAAATGTTAAACTATATGACTCTTTGTTTTTGCTTTGGAAGGTGTAAAGTTTACAACGGTTTTATAAATAAAATAGTTTGTAAACCAAGCCCTTAAGCCCACTGGGAAGGTTATTGGACCTAAAAACCGTAAATATTTTATCATCATTCTGTCTAGCACAGCCGGGGATAAAGTACCAAAACATCGGTCTGTTAATGTAACCCCAGCCAGAACATGAAGTAGTCCAGTGCTGACCATCAAGCAGAAACATTTGACTTGCACGTTGTGTTTCTTCTTTAACCCTTTGAAAACCAAGCTTAACATTTGTCGGCTTCATTGTTCAAATTCAAATGTACACACGCTGTTAAAACCTATCCTTTTATGATTTGTTAAAAAGAGTTAAACAAATTATCACAGGATATATTTTCAACAGCACAGGGTAGTCACAGTTTAAAATCCTATTAAACTCGATTTGACTCTCATGGGGTTAATGCTCTTAATTCCTGTGAACAATACCTGCGGTTGTTTTAGAATAAATGAAACAATGCTCAGCATGTTCTACAAGAAGTTAACAAATAATTTTGCGCATAAAACAATGATTATTGATAGATGCTTTATTTCCTTAAATGCTAATTGCCGTTTGTAATATATGTAAGTCGACCAGGCAAAACTCGGGTCTTTGTTTTCTAATTGATTAGCTAAAACAGAAACAATACCTTTTGGCGTTAATATCACATTATAAATTATAGTACGTTCAATTTTCATGTAGTAAATCACTAATTGATATATTTGTAAAGAAAAAGTTACTTTCATTGTAAAAATTAGTAGTCGAATTTAATGAAACTTTTGTCTTACTTATTATGAAACTTTGTATTCAATGTTTCCCACTTTATAGATTTGTATACCATCTTGAAAGTTTAATGACGAAAACTACCAAGATTTAAGAACAGATTTAAGAAAACGACAATGGTGATCAATAATAAACACGATGTTGTCTTATAGTGGGGAGCATGCTACGGACTGACTGGTGGTTTCAGGACATGCTGACAGTGTACAGGACCTTTTTTCAAGCTCTGAACTGAGCAATGTTGTTTGATTTTGGTATTTGCAAACAAAATCAATTGGTCAGTGAAAAATGCACACATTACGAAAAACTTGAATTTATTCTGGATGACTACTGATACCTATAGTACATACATGAATCACAACTTCTATCGTTGAGTCTTAAAAGAACATATAGAAGTGATAAGGAAAGATTTGTGGGGTCAAGTTCTCTGACCGTCTGTTCACAACGTTTCGGGACATATACTTGCCCCTTCATCAGGTGAGTGGCCATTCACCCAATGAATGAGCAAGCATATGCTCTGAAACATGCATCGGAACTGTCATACACGGCAGTTGACAAAAAACTGAATTACACACACACACACACACACACACACACACACACACACACACACATACATACATATATACATACAAGCAAACATACATACACACACATACATACATACATACATACACACATACACACACACACTAACACACACACATACATAATTACATTCACACACACTATCACATTCACACATACACACACTCACTCACACACACACTCTCTCTCTCACACACACAATATTACATTCACACACACACTCACCCATACACACACACATACATACACACACACTCACACATACACAATCACATTCACACACACATACACCACACACACACACACACACATATTTCATAAACGATTTTTCGCAATTGATATTCAGCTTCCGTATTATTTGATGATAAACATATACACACAGCTCGACAGTTACATACTTTAAGTAAATACATGACTGTAAATAGTGTGGGTTTAAACAATAGTATTTCTGATTATTGGCTGAAATGTTCTGTTCAATGTAAAGTGTCAATTTTTATATTTATTTTAGAAACTAAAAAAAAATGTATGGGTTACACCATAAACAAACGACATTGCAGGATAATGAACCGTGAGAGTAACAATCCACCAGTGCGTTTGGGTTTTGAAATCAATCTTGTGCAATACAACATTGCCCACCTATATTCACGAAGTTTATAAACTCGCAAAAAATGATGAAATTGATAGTTAACTGGTATCATTTGCAGTAAAATACTGTATTGTTAGGTTGTGTTTTTTCTGTTTGAGAGGCTCCACAAAAACGTCATAAATATGTTACACAAAATGCAAGGGTTGCGACGATTTTCATAATTGCCAACTGTAGCAATTAACTATGGTCTTTGTTTGATAAACGTCAATGGGTGACTGAGGTTGTGTTAACCAAATGACAAGAAGGAAATCAATGAAATCTGTCTTCACAGATAACGATTTCGGCGAAGAAAACTTTGATATTATAAATTAAATATATGTAATAAAATAACAAAATAAATTTCGACGATTGGTAAAAGGATTGATTTACAAATGCAACTATAGTTGTGAATTGTAATTACATACACTGACTAATTATGCAAAATTACACGTCTCAACAACAAAATGTATTAGACTGGACAGATACGCTTTCTGATATTTCTGTCGCTTGGGCAGATGAGTGCAATTTATGGCAAATGAAATATTTTACCCGTTGCAATGCAAACATATGTTCTTAAAATCTGCAACAGTATTGAATAAAGATTTCAAGTCATTGCTTCTCCTGTCAGATTTAGCAATGTGTCCTCGACATTTCAGTACGCAAAAATATGCCACGTTTTTGGCATGCAGCTCTTACAAGGATTGTTCGGCACTTTACTTTTGCACCAAGTACTGTTATGAAAAAGTTTACCTCACCGTGGTATGCCACAGAACTGCCCGTAATTGATTAAAATATGCTGGATATCGTGCCAGAAGACCAGGGCCTCGTTTCACAAAGACGTCATGACTTTATGACGTCATAACCATGTCACCAGGTTAAAAGATTTGGCTAACAAATGCAAATAAATCGTTGTAAACTATGCACTTTTCAAAGAAAAACAAGTTTTTCTTTGAAAAGTGTACAGTTTACAACAATGTTTTTGCTTTTGTAGACCAAATCCATTGACCCAGTGGCATGATTTACGACGTCATAAAGTTATGACGTCTTCGTGAAACGGGGGCCTGTGTTGTCACGTGGACACAAGACAGCTCAATTTGCATGTTGTCGACCACGTTATCACTGGAATATTGCGTCATGGTGGAAAATCTACTACTCCGAAGAGAGTTGATTTCTGTTATTCATGTCACATGGAAGAACAAGTTTCATTTGGAGGTGGCTCTGTTTTGATCTCAGAATGCTGAGAATGCAATCTGCCACTGTGAGGCAACCTTAACCACCAACGGTACGAAACAGAGATCCTTGACAGGGTTGAGGTGCCTCATTTTGACAATCATGCTCTAAACACAAGGCTTGTCTTCTTTGGTGGCAACGCGCGACTGTTTTGGATTTTCTACGTCAAGGGACTGTCACTACCTTACCTTGGCCAGCATGAAAGCCAGACCCCAATCCCTTTGAGCACATCATCTGGAAAGTTCGGCGGGTTTCTGGCGATTTGAATTACGTTTCGGTAAAAATATATGTCCAATGAAATGACACGTCTTTGTTCTCGGGCTGGGTTCAAGGGACGTTACTTTTGCCAACAACAATAGCTTTGTGCGTGATGTGAATTTATATGAAATATGAAAATATGAAAGAACGATTCTCATTGGTTGCACTGTGTTTGCTGTGCCCAGTGTTTGATTGGATGATAGCGACGATGAAGCAACTTCCAAATCGGCGGAAACCCGCCGAATTTTCGCCAGGCACATATAACGTAGTGATAGCCAGCGTAATTGCCCTGCCGTTACCCAGGATGATTCACATAAGGCTATTGTGATATTTTGTTCTCGGTGCATATATATTTCTGTCGCTTAATAATTAAATGCCATCGTGAATATGGTAGAACTTAAAACTGTGTAGGAACCTGTTGGAGACTGTGTGTGCGAAGAGTACCTGGCTTGTGTTATCACTACATTGACTAAGCAAAATTGGAGTTTAAAATCTACAACATGTCTTAAAAACGAACCCTAAGAGATTTGTCAAAATACTTAACACTGTGCTTCAGCATATCCTGATTGAAATCTACAATCTAGTCTATTCTCGTGTTTGTAGCAACATATTAGTTTATTGATCTTCAAGTTACGTCTGTCAATTTTTCAAACTACTCCAATTATAAAATGATACCTTTTTTGTGAGACATTTTAAACCTTCACCAAACTGAAAAAAACCTTAAAAACTGTTTGTAAATCCTGTTAAATGTCATTTTCTATAATTTGTCTGTAAGTTTCACGTGTATTCTCTGTCGTGAGTATGTTGAATCCCACGTGTAAAAATTATACCAGTTTAGGGCCCGCTTCATCAAAGCAATCTAAATTCAAACCATTTCCTTATAGATTTTTTTATCATAGGTTTACAACTGTCGTAGTGCAGAGATTGATATGGAATCGATGCCGATCTTTGCGTTACGACATTCGCAAGCCAATATTTTATTTTAACACCTTCGATCAACTCGGCCTTAGATAGCTCTGAGGAACAAGACCCAGAAATACAAGTACATACAGTTCTGTAACTGAAATCACCTGATTAATATTTGTTTTGTTTTAGATTAATGCTTTAAAATGAGGATGACTCCTCAAAATTCAATAACTAGGTAGCTCCCGTTTGTCTGAGACAAAAGTTTCAAAGGTGAACTGTAAACTCTGCTTTGTAACATATTCAGATATTTTAATCATACCTGAAACCAAACGCTATTTTTCTGTAAATAGTTGATTTTGTAATTTCCCCAAAATTTATTGAATGTAATACAATAGCTGTATAATAATTATTTTCAACAGAGATTAATAATGAAATAAAAAATATTGTTTACCGTACACAAGTCCCTAGGGTAAAAAATTAATGTCTTCAGATGAACACCACGAATGTTATGAAGAAACAAATTAGAATAATTGCTTTCAAACCAGATTATTATTTTTACAAAAAGCGACAAAACGTGCACTTTTAATCATCCTTTGTATTTGTTTTATTATTATATCAACACAAAACGGTTTCTTATGCTTTGCAATAAGTACACACTATTGTTTTGTATTTTAATATCTATAAAAAAAGTACTAGATTGTATTAACGAAATTGTGTCTAATATTATTAACTATTACTGTGCGGGGTAGCGTTTCACAAAGTTGCAAATTGACAACGTTATGAACTATTACGCTAAGCAATTTGTTTAGGTTTAAATACAATGTTGAAGAGGCTACAAACACTGATTTATATACTAACATTTTAAATGTTTTGTTCTACAACACTGGGTTTAATGGGTTTCATTTACACATTTTAAAATCATTTTAAAGTGTGCTATCTTCAATAAAATGTAAAGAGTTCATAACGTATGTAGCATTATCTTATATTAACGTATATTATACATATGTGAAATGATGTATCAGGTTTCATCAGCGCATTGACACATATGAATTCGAGGGCGATTCTCCACAGTGCTTTAGTTCAGATTACATAATGTGTCTAGGGTATTCTATAAATAGTTCATACCTCTTTCTCCCTACCTCTCGCTCTCTTCATCTCTATATTTATCTCTATCTTTTCTCTATCTTTGTCTCTTTCTCTTTCTATATCTCCATCTTTCCTTTACGCTTAAAGCGTATTTTCATTGTTTTCTGTAATGTGTTTAAATAAAACACGTTTACAATGATGTTTGCCATATGTAAACCAACCCGATTACTCAGAGGTTAGTTTGTGAAGTGATAGGTCTTCTTGGATGTTAACCACACACATTCAACTCGACAGTTTCACAATGTGTCTGGATTAATGTTTGTTAGTAGCGCGGCTTCAACAAATACATTACCCTATTAGTGACTAAACTGCGCTGGTCAGTGTAAAATCCTGACTTGTATTTATTTAGGAACAAACATAATCGTTCAACAAAAACACAACAGGGAGCCGTTTTAAAAAAGTCGTTGTAAATTTACGACGTTGTAAACTGAGTCACTTGGCGACTGGTTTAGGTTTATATAATAGGCGAGTTTTGATCCCATTATTGATGAAGGAATGAAGACGATCAGTAGCTGGAACGATTTGTTTTAATTAAAGATGTTGGTCATGGTTGTACAGCATATTAGAGATACACAGATTGTTGCGGCAGTAGATACAGTATTGGATGGATACAGTTGGTACAGACGTATAGGTTGGTTGTATCAGCTACCTAGAGGTGTCATGGCCGACCTGTTGACCCGGGGACCAAGTAGTCTTAAGTCGAGGAATGGACATCGCTGGTCGGCGCTAGTCGGAGCTCTGCCGAGCTGGTCGGAGCTCTCCTGCTGTTCCTCTCTCCTCTTCCAAACCAACGTTATATATTGTTGATGACGTAGTGGCGGCTGGTCACACAGGCGCACCACTGGTTAGTGCCGAATTGTTCCATCAAACAAACTCGCTGACCATGCATTTTTCTACACCAAAAGCACGTGTCATTAATTATCTCTAAACTTCTAACCTGGCGAAAATCAGGGAACCGTGATGCTAAGTATGTTCCATGTGCGAGGATAGTACACCAGATGTGCACAGAGACGTTTACAATGCAAGAATCAAAATTAACTTTCTTTTACCTTGGAAAAAGATGTAGAGATTTTAGTTAAATTTGGAATAATATTACACTAAATATATTTTAAATTTTGGCTCAAGTTTCGACAAATATTACACTGTTACATTTACAAGACGCGTTGTAAACGGTGCGTTGGCCTTTGTAAGACTAGACCATCGACTTAGTGATAAGGTGTAAGTTGTAAAACGAGACGCTGATGAAAACCAACCAACATTGAAATTGCATTGAGCTGAGGAATTTGGTTTACTAATGTCAAATTTAAAAAAAAATGTACAATTAAAAACACTGCATGTTTGCCTCTTAAAACGCCTCAACTATTCGTTTTAAAACTGTTGACACCACCTCCTTTAGAAGGTGTTACTTATAGTGTTTTAACTTATAAAACGTAATAGTGATCATTTTTGTAGTGTGAACTATACATAAAGATTGTGTCAGTTAATACAATCCCCCGTTAGATTTGGTTTTAGCGATCTTAATGCAGACACATTTGCCAAACATATATTGGTCACTACCCACTTCATATCTGTGTCCCGCTGTCATTCGCATTGCGCTCGGTTCATCTCATTGTGCTACAAACGTTTCCTAGGTTTAAATGACAGCAAGTGGACGCCGTTTATCAAAATGATATTCGGCTAACTTTAAAGTTGTTCACAGTTGCTAAAGTATAACATTGGCGTACGACTGCCCTAGCGCAGACATCGTTTTGGAAACGGCGCCATTCGGCACCGGTTTCAAAGCGATTTCTGTGCTACGATAGTCGTGAGCCTAATATAAGAAACAACTAAATGTCGTGCTTTAAACCCAACATTTCGATAAAGGGAACATTTAAAATATATTTTGTCAGTACGTAGGTGTATATATTTCTAATATTTTAGCATTTAAAACTTGAACTTACATATCAAATGCCAACCGCCTCTACCAACTATTTTACTCATGTCCAACTTCACCATTTTCCAAAGCATCAGGATTTTAATCTGAGAAGATTTTGTAAAAGAAAACAAGTTTTGACAACATTGTATTTTTTAGCTATTTCAGAATTTGCTTTATAGCTTGATGTTGCATACAACTATAGAAGTATTCTTTACGATAACAAACAGTGCATGTACACACACACATTTTTGTCGTTTTGTTGTAGATATTATTATAAATAACTACATTCGACACTACCAAGCAATTTCCGACTTCATATTATAAAAAAATAGATGGCAATTGGGAATTATTTATGCATGTTAAGAGATATCAAATATTAACACCGGGACTGCGTATGCACTTTATTTATTTTATTTATGTGTTGATGGTCACGTTTAGTAGCATGATTTAGTTAAAGATGCCCTCAAACAGTATCTCACTTGCAACCCCTGATCACTTATCACGAAGCTAGATTAAAACGTGCAAAAGCGTCTCAAATGTTATTAAAACGAATTCGTCCCTGGGCGTCTTTTGATGTGAAGATATTAAATGTTTTCAATAGATATTAAGTGTCAGTGTCTTTTTAACACAATCATCAACCTGTTTTTGTGCAAGTCATGTTTAAGTTTGCTTAAACTCAAGGCAAATATACTCAATGATCACGACACAAAGAATTAGTTTGCAAGAGTCAAATATCATTGCAAACTAAACTCTCTCAAAAACGTATTCCTGTATCTTCTTTGGACGGCGTAATTTGACTTTGCCATCTTTAAACCCAATCGATGTTCTAATGGAGAACAATATATAAAAGGGTATAACTATCATTACTTGTAGATTCTCAAATTGAAAATAACTTTACTCTGAACTATGTACTCAACAAATTTTAGCGTGAAACCAACAAACAATATATTAAAATCAACATGTATTGCAGTAACCGCTATGCTTACAAATCAGTATAAACTAATGCATTACAATGAAACGACAACAGTAGTACAAAATAGGGGGCTGTGCACTACCAAATCGCAGTACAATATAAGGTAACAAAGGTTGATACTAGATACAGAGATCTATATCACTGTGCACGGAGAAAATATAATCTGGATTGAAATACAACACAACAAAAACTCCATGAAATGTCTTGCTTTTCATCACATTAAAAAACACAGGGTAGGGTTAGTGGGTTTTATTATTATTTTTATTTATCTGCCGTATGTGTAAAACGACAAAAAGCATGTTATCAGCTTTCAGAGTTGAACCAAAACATCAGGTTTGCCGGAAACGAACGCAGCTGGACTTTAAAGCCGTAGTTTGAGGTGTAAAAAAACAGGCGCGAGGCTATTTTTGTGATTAGGCGGTAAATTAAAACATATTTTTTACATGGCCAAAATTGTCAGCAATCAGTCTTTTTTAAAAATATTTATTCCAAAATATACTCTGTACTAGAATAACTACTTGTTAATATTAAACGACGTATATTTTAAACAACTCGTATTACACAAGACTATGTCGATAACACAACTTAGTTGAACTATACGGCAACGTTCAGATATGGGTACCGTGTCACAAAGACATCATAAATTGACGACTTCGTAAACCATCTTTTAGAGTTAGTTGTTTAGGACTGCAAAACCGAAAATCGTTGTAAACTGTGCACTTTCAAACAAAACAACAAGTAATTATTTGGAAATTGCACACTTTATAACGATTCTGGTCATTTGTAAACCTTAGCTAATAGTCCGATGAAATGGTTCACAACGACGTAAATCTACGATAACTTTGTGAACCAACAAAGCATGCTGTGGTCATTTCACAAAGTAATCATAAAGTCGTTGTGAACCATTTCATTGGACAATTAGCTTAGGTTTATGAGGTCGTAACTACTGAAGCATTATATTCACTTGGCAAATACGTTCGGTTTTGAGGATGCAAAAGTCATTGTATTGCACTTTCACCCTTTTTATTAAAAAGCAACCGATATTTGTCACATTGTCATGCTTTATGGGGTCGTCACGTATTCCTCCGTTCTCAGTTTATATTACGTAATGGTGTTTTTAAAGTGGACAAACAGGTGGGTCTATTTATAAATTCCAAGATCTGTGTAACAATTCACTAAAATAGATCCTATTTTTGTCGGAAACATCATTGATTATACCAATAATAGCAAAAACACAATGGCCAAGTGGTAAAACTGATGACATATATATAAGTAGCCAACTAACATATTCGTCACTATAACTAAATCTTAGGCAAAAGGTTTTGATCAATATTGTTTTTGTAATCGGTCAAAAGGTTTACATTTATACATTGATAATGTACTAAAGACAATACAGATCATGCTGCACAAAGTACACCTAATATCGTTTACTGTGCTTTAAGTAAAAGCACAAGTCCCAGTACTTCATTATCTTTCTATTACTCAGGTTCCGTCTTTCAGGTACGACCTAAAGCTCGCAGGTTGCACTGCATCACATTTGAGATACAGGCTTTCCTTCCGCCTCCCTGCAATAACGTATATACTGTCTAAATGGAAAACCGCTGACTGTGTATGCATTTTATTCCAGTAAAATCTAATTATCTAGCTGATATGTATTAATTCACTTACGAGTTATACCCATGTATTATGTAATATAACTACACTTTTTTAAAATGTCAATCCAACGACGCCTATTACTTTCCGAACACAATCAATATAGGTCAGTAAGTTGAACTTATGATCACCACACGTTGATAACACACGTGGAAATGAAAGATAGATTTAGATAGAAGATAATGAATTCTTGATCAGTGACACATTTTTTTAAACTTGACAAAATGTGTGACATACATTTAGTTAAATCTGGAATTGAGTGGGCTAATGGTAGTTCTAACTAATTTAATACCAGATCGGTTTGCTCGTTTAACTTTAATTAATTCTAATGGCTCAACTGATAATCTGTTTTTGTTAGAATAATTAACATTTCTATAATATACCTGGGTGAAACTCGGCATTTTTTTAAAAATTGACACAAATTAAAGGCTATTGACTTTTAGTTTAGCTAACATTTCAATTTCAATTATACTCTAACGCTTGTCACAAGAGATGTGACCACAAGTAATAATATACAAACACTTTTTCCTAAGCTCCTTTTACATTCAGATTAAGATTATATTTGGGCTCAACTTATCTACTGCGCACAAACTTAATTGTGTTTGGGTACTTTTGTTTGTTTTTGTCGTGGTGATTCGGTGGTTTTTTTGTTTTACATTCTTTTCTCTGGCGGACAAAACATCTAGGAGTCTGCAAAACATACACGACCGCTTACCTCTTTGTACTGATAATCATGTCTGTCTTTGTTTTAAGATGCAAGTACCTTTGAAGAAAAATCAGTCAATAGTAAGTTTTTGCTCAGTAAAACATAAGATCTAAAGATATTATTTGCTTCTTTAAACCGAATGACGAAAGCGTTGTACGACACAAATAACATGATTAACTGAACAAGATCGCAAACATGCCAAATTATCTATAAAATATTCAGTTACAGAAGTTTATCACTTGTAACCAAAATGCTTCTTTATAAAGTTCTTCATAATTGTCTGCCAATAACTTTTTTTCAAAATTACTATTTTGTTTTAGTTTTGAAGAATTTTGTAATCATAAAA
>JAULCD010580692.1:452-13665 GCA_032361085.1 Calliostoma canaliculatum
GGGGGGACGGGGGGGACGGGGGGGACGGGGGGATAGTGCAGTGGTTAGCGTGCCGGACTTTGGACTCAGAGGTCCGGGGTTCGAATCCCGCCCAGGTGGCTCTTCGTCATTCTCTGTGTTCGAAATATTTCAACACAGTGAAGACAAATTGCAATGCTGTGTAACACAGTAACACTCTTGGTTCGTAGGTACCAGCCGAAGCTCGCCGGTTTCACTGCATCACATAACATCATTGATGATGCAGGCTTTTCTTTTGCCGTTTACCCTGTCGCCGCGATATAACTAAACAGATGATGAAAGCGGCGTTTAATAATAACTCACTAAACTTTTGACTTTGGTTTATTTAATTTTATACACAATCAAAATGAATTGCATTTTTAAATAGGTTTACCTCTGGTCATATCAATAAAATCCTCGTTTATGATAAATAGCACAGAATATGTTTTGAACAGAATAGCTATTACACAAACAAGAAACTTAAGTCACCACCAGCCCACTGAAAACAACAGTGCCGCATTACCTTCACCCTAAAAGTGCCGAGTTAACTTCAGTAGATCCCCAAACTGTGACTACTATTCTGTTATAAACCTTTCCCGTGGTAATTTGTTGAAAAGAGCTCCTACAGGAGCTCTTTTCAACAAATTACCACAGGAAAGGTTTTCAATAGAATTTAGGTTGCAATGTTGACACTAAACAGACAAATAACGTTCTTAGCATTGTCAGGGTTAACAGCTGCAGTGATTGACACTTGCGGCGGTAATAGAGTCAACCATTTGCAGTGTGCCCACGGTATTCACTTAGAAAGGCTAATTAGTCTGTTGTATTTGATGCTGATGTTTGGGGCACTCTCATACATGAGTACCCTATGTCACATTGGACACAACAAGTCTGACATAAATTAGATTCTAATGACAAAACGTCTTCATGACAAATTTGAAGTTACAGCTAATCCCTTTTAAAATTATTTAAGGTGTGTTTCTTCCTGCTATTTTCAATCTCAGAACAGATGTTTCATTTGATTGTTTAATTTCCCCTAAAAAGGTTATGATAATGTCATTATTCAAGTCGACTTGCATGCAGCTGATTTGATGTCTGTTATGTAACATCAATGTACAGCTAATTCATGTCTGGAGGAAGAAAATTACTGTCTGTGTTATTATAATGTTGTTATGCAAAATATATCAAAACTGCTTATGGTTGTCAACTTTACTTATTGTCTTAACGCAACGTTTTGATGTAGGAACGAACACCTTTATCAAGCACATGGTAAAAAATGTATATATACGCCTTACTTACCCCACAGTATAACAAACAGAGAATGAGGTGACATGAGGATGTTAATGGATATAATAGTTGAAAGTATAAATAAACAATTTTAACAACCTGTGCCATGTTAGTAACAATATACGTAATACGTGAATTGATAAACCCACTGCTTTGAACAGGATTACAGAAGCAATAATAGTTAACCAATTGGAGCTGGTCGTTGTATTCAGTTATTTAATTGTGTTATTTAAAGGTTTACCTAGTACTCAGCAATGTCCTCGTTAGACTGGGAGCTCATAACCGCAATGGCTTTATTTATACACTGGGTGAATGGATTTGGATTAAAGTGTCAAAATCGTTGTCAACGCTGCACTTTCCAAAGAAAAACAAGTTTTTTCTTTGGGAAGTGCAGAGTTTACAACAATTTTGACATTTGTGAAGCGACCCCATTGGTCCGGTGGCAGGGTTATCAGGTCGCAGCGTTATAACAGCTTTGTAAACTGGTTCCAGTGTTTATACACGTTCTTTCATAACATTGGTTCTTTAATAAAGCAAATGATAAATGTAATCCTCAGTCCATCTAAATCAGTTGAGCTTTCCAAATGTTAAATAAGTGTTGTGTGGTTTGTTTTGTAAACAATGTTAACCAATCCAACTGACTTTCACAGAGCCAGGGAGCCAGAGAGACAGAAAACGTTGTTTTAAGTTCACGACAATAGTGTGATACGTTCGTATAGTCTGTCCATACCTGCGCTTGATCGAACACTGTTTTTATTTTACAGGAACTGAAAGAGGATCAGGTTGTAAACTGTGCACTTTCAAACGAAAAACAAGTTTTTCTTTAGATAGTGCACACTTTCCAACCATTTTGTTTGCATTTGTAGGCCAATCCCATTAACCCAGTGACATGGTTTACGACGTCGTAAAGTTATGACGTCTTCGTGAAACGGAGGCCAGATGCAGATACATTGAATCGATTAAAACACACCGGGTTCATGTAAAACATCGAACGTTTATTTCCTAATGTTTTTTTTTGTTGTAAATCAGATTCAATAATATCTTCATGCAGCTTTTCTACTTCCAGACATTCGACCTTCTTTCACGGGGGCATCGCCCATTTTCGATATTTCAACAAAGAAGGTGTTATTATGTGTTTGAGGTACTGAACTCATCTGCCCTGCTGTTCAATAACGATCTTCTGCTAGTCAATAACACGTTTCCGCATGGTTTATCTTAATCAGTTAGTACTTATGATTACAAATTATGTAACTTTCAAATATTCAACACAAAAGTTGGCATCAAAGATTTTGAAGGAACATACAATTGATCGTTTGTTCATTTTCTTGTATTTACCAGAAGGTTTATTTAACATTAATTGTGGTTAGCATATTAAATTTTAAGGAACAGAATGTTTGGCAAAATTTAAAAAATAAAACTTTTTAAGCATTAAACCTACATCAGCTCTGGTTTCAAGCCTTATGACGCAAAACAAATTAAGAGATTAAGCCACATTCAACCAAGTAGCTGTGCTGTGATGGGAATATCATTTCATTTATTGTTGCTTTGCTTATTCGTAATAAATATAAACATACTTACACAAGTTGGAACTCGATTTTGTGTAAACAGATTCGGGCTTTAATAAGTGAAACGTGAAATATATAAATTAGAATCTTCAATCATCACCATAATTATTTTCGCTGTTTGGGGAATTATTGAATACAGAGAGTGGACAGTGGAAAGACATTTACATTATAGGATAAGAAATCCAAGATGGTTTATTGTGGTATGTTACAGGTTCTACACATAATTAGTCGTGAACGAAAAGTTACACGTTGCAAAAGTAAAATCTTTGGTGAGGATCCATTTACTTTGTGGGTGTATAAATGTTGAGTTGGCGTTGATATTTCGCCATGATAGCCATTAAAACACAGCACCGATGCACTTAAACTCATACATGGCATCAGCGCATATAGTCGACATACAGCCACACAGTCCCGAGGAGGTGCTGAACATGTACTTATTATCACAACTGCTCAGTGTAACATATTACTCGGCCACAGGCACCCGTTCCTCAAAGCGATCTTAGTGTTAAGATGATCGTAAGTAATTTTTTAAACAATGTCCTGAGGAGTTATTTCGTGTCATAGGCTTACGGTTTGACAGTCGTAAAAATATGATAAGAAACAACTCCATGAAGACATTGTTTCAAAAATCACTCACGATCAACTTAGCCTAAGATTACTTTGAGAAATAGGGCCTTGGTCATTCTGGATATTTCATTTGTTGTTGCAGTTACATGTACTGAATATGACGCGTTGCGCAATGCTATTCCATGCAGTGACTCTATATGGAAACTTCCTGTTTCTAAGTCTGTTAACGTGTAACTGAATACTGTGGGCATGGCGACCACATCCGTTGGGGCAGCATGCTTAGTGTTATTTGCAAACACGTGGTGTCATTACTCAATTTTATTGGTCTATGCATTCTGACTTGTGTCAACCCGGCCTGGGCGAGCAACGTGATCTCGTGGTGAGAGCAGTTTCAGACAAACACTTTTAAACGTACACCTACACGCAAACACCCACACAAACAAACACCCACACAAACACACACACACACACATCCACACACACACACACATCCACACCCACGCCCAAACCCACCCCTACCACCACGAACATACTAACAACAACAACAACACGCGCACGCACGCACGCACACACACACACACGCACGCACGCACGCACGCGCACACACACATACCTATAATTCTTGTGACATCGTTTAGTCAGACTAAATGTTCAACACACAGGTTAAACTGAATACTTATATGTTAGTGAATGGTTCTTGTCACATTACAATGATGTCGCATAAGCAAAAATAGATAGAAAGAGAATGTAATGTGTTTATGTGTCAGTGAATTTTATCTCATGAGTATTAAAATATACAGCTAAACTTTCAACCAATGTTTTACACTCTAAGGGATATAAAGAAATTGATACTTTTTGGTGAACACATTGACATTCCATGATTAATATGGCCTCGTGTTCATTAGGTTTTCTTATATTATACACTCATGCTTATAATTGTTTGAAAAATAATAGGGGTTTTCCTAACTGTTATATGTATAAAATAAATACTTTTCAAATGTCACTTTTTCCAACAAATTGAAAACTTTCTACTAAAAACTACTAACTACAGATTTGATGGCACAGAAAAATGATTTTTTGGGGGGTATTTTATCTTTGAGGCAACGTTAAAATAAGCACGTTTTATTTGGTAATATTCAGGGGTGGGGGTGGGGGTGGGTGTGGGGTTGGGGATATATTATGAAAAGTGTATGACTGTTATACCTCTATTAATGTACAAAAGGTAACAATTAAACAAATTAGCACAGAAAAGGTTTCCAAGAGCCTATTAATATTGTAATTTGCATATAGATCGATCAGATGTTCAGCTTGGCACTCTAAGGGTTACTAATGGAAGAGAAATACCTGTTAAATTACAAACCACTATTGACCAATCACTGGTTCGATGCCCAACTATTGTGTGTGCTTGTCAGGGATCAATGCATACCGCTTTTGTATGTGAATTACCTTTACCGGTCTCAAAAGCTGTCAGATTTAGATATTTCTCAGGTATTGGATTTCAACACACAATACAGTTTTAAGCAGCACGTGATGAATGACCAATGGTTCAACAAACCAACAATAGGCTCTTAGAGGTCAGCAGTAGATCCAATATCACTAGGAGTAGCAATGTCAATTGGCAATAATGCATTAAACGTGTACGTCATGCTTTCTGTAATGAATACTGCGTATGTTATGTATGTTTTGTGTGTAATTAATAATAATAATATTGGCATATTTACACTGAACGATATCATATAACTTTACTGTGTGTAACACTAGAACAAATGTATAAAATTAAAATGTATCAAATCAATAGAAATTCGCTGAACAATGTCTATACATTTTTCCAGTTCAGCACAAGACGTGCTCAATAAGTTTAGTTGTAAGTGTTGAACAAGACCAGTTCATTTTATATTTATGTTGACATAAAATTGAAATATTGATGTATGTGTGCATATCGTTATTGAAATAAGAATAAATAATCGGATATAGTTTGGATATTATGGTTATTATTATCACTTTGGCAAGCCAATGATTTATTCAAACATGCTCAACTTTATTGCAAGATGTGTTTTATTGATTGATATTAAAACATTAATAGACGTAAAATCAGGCTAATAATAAAACAATTGCTAAAGGCTGTTCGGAAATGGGACTCATAACTGTTACTCTGTTAAAATGGCACTTTTGAAAGAAAGAAATGTTTACAAATGCTAATAACGTTGTAACTCGTGAATTTTATCAAGAAATGTCAAGAAGCATCATCTTGTTCAAATGTGAAGCACAATTGACTCAAATCTTCCAATGCAGCTTGACCAAAAACCCACCAAAGAGGAACCGTTTCTGTTGCTTTTGTAAAGCTAGCATGTCATTTTACTGTACAAGAAGGAAGCAGATCAATTGAGGAGAAGATTGGTGTAGCACTGTTGCTCCGGAAGCACCACCGAGTGGAGTCAAACCTCTATAGATACTCTCACAGCTCGGGGCCCACTCACATAAAGTGAAAGTGCTTCCGCTCGCATTAGCTGTGTGGACATTTGTGACGACGCCTTACTGTCTCAGACTACCACAGGAATAATATACAGAAATTATTCACCAAATTTTCAATGGTTTGATGAGATTTCAATTGGAAATCTCATCAAACCAATAGAAATCCGCTAAATAATTTCTATACATTTTTCTCTAGTGTACAACCCGTCCGGTTGTACTCGCTATAATGAACGACCAAACAACACGAACTCGGCAACGTTCGTTTTGCATCTAATTATACTAAAACTAAAATTTAAAATTGCTGCAAACTGGTTTAAATTTGATGACAATTAGTACATAACGCACGGAAATTCTTAACCCTTCAGAGCGCCGAACAGACTCCAGCAGGACCTAAACCTGCAACTACTTGGCACTGCTAAAAACCTATCCTGTGAAAATTGGTTTATTAGAGCTCCTTGCTTAACTCTTTCAAACAAAATGTTACTATTAGAGTTCATCTAAACAAATTATTATTGGATAGGTTTTGAAATTCTATTCAGATTAAATCTGAGGAAATGAGTCGGACAAATGTTTAAGCTGATATCCTAAAGGTTATAACGATATATGGAAGACGTCAAGGCCGGATGAATAATATAAACGGGGTATAGGTCAAGGTAGATTTTATGGGCCACGGGCCCGTTTCACAAAGGCGTCGTAAATTTATGACGTCGTAAACCAAATCACTGGTCCAATGTATCGGCTTACACATGCCTAAAATTGTTCTCAACTGTGCATTTTCCAAACAAAAGTATAGTGTTTCTTTGGAAAATGCACAGTTGAACCCGGTTTTGGTTATTTGTGTACCAAACCCACTTACCCTGTGACATTGTTTATGACGTCGTAAAGTTACGACTTCTTTGTGAAACGTCACCCAGAATGGCAATGCAAATGATAAAGTAGCGTACTAGATGCAAATAGGTTTCTCATTAAAGTTGTGACCATATTTTGCTTTGTTAACTAGAAAAATCTGTTCATATTTAGAATGATGTATGTTACACATTTGAGTGAAATAATTACTACGTCGATGGTCATCTGCAGTCAGTAGCATGTCTGTGTAATCCACCTGTCTAATGAGGCAGGTGTCTATTGCAAACTCAGCATCGACCAGTAAACATCTATTTAGTCATCCATAATTGTGACGTCAACAATGGCCAAATATATTAAGTCATTCGTAATTGTTACGTCCTCAATGGACACAAAACCTATTAAGACATCCACAATTGTGAGGTTACTATTATCGACGTTAACAATTAAAAAGCTATTAAGTCATTCATAAATATGACGTAACTATTATTTACGTCTACAATGGAACTCAGGCTTTGGGTTAGTATCCATGGACGTAAATATGGGCCCCGTTTTATGAAGACGTCATAACTTTACGACGTCCTAAACCATATGACTGGGTTTTAACGGATTTGGTCTACAATTGCAAAAACTGATTGTAAACTGTGCACAAGTTTTTTTTTGGAAAGTGCACAGTTTACAACCAATTTGTGCATTTGTAGACCAAATCCATTAACCTAGTGACATGGTTTAGGACGTTGTTGTGTTGGTTTTCTTTGGAAAGTGCACAGTTTACAAGGAATTTCGGCATTTGTTGACCATATCCATTAACCGAGTGACATGGTTTAGGACGTCATAAAAAGGTCTGTGATATGATGTCAATGCGGCTATTTTGTATCCTAATCTACAATGCATACGTTATCTATGCCATAACACACAGATAACACACTTACAAAGTACTTGTAGCACAGCAATGGTTGTAAGTTCTCACAACCGCGACCACTGTGGTACGCTACAGCACATTACAGACGTACGCCACGATCGCTATTTAAGGACCTACATTTATTTTTGTACTGCATTCGCCCTGTTGTACAACTCTGAACTTAGAAATGTATGTGGTTTGTGAATGTCTGTGAATAAAAGGAGTATTGTATGTCCCTTGTAACAAAGTTCAGTACTGACGCCACAGTTTTATATATTTAATCCTGGTTCCTCCTACAATCATCTGACGTTTGAAGACGCAACTTGAAGCACAATGTTATTTTGACTCTTAACTGACAGCCATAGGTAGAACTCTCATTTGCACGTACACATGGGACCATATACTGCTTAGCTTTATTTTGAGATGTAATTTACCTACTTTTTATACATTTAATTAATTTAAATATTTAGTCTTTGGTAACACGTTATCGGTGGCAAGTTCTGTATGAATGTGTGCGAATGTTATTGAGGAAGATCGCTAACTAACGATTTGTCTCTGCGACCTGAATATGACGTTATTGTAACGTCTGTGGTTAACTAGAATTTATTCGTTCAACCTACGACACTGGGAGTGAGTTGATATTGTCATGTTTGAAATGTGTAAATGATCCAGTTCGTTGAGACCATTGCTATTTAAAATATGGACGAGGTTTTATTCAGATCAAACAGGCTAGTTTACGATTGTGGAAATACATCCCAGCGGCGAACACATGATTTTCATTAGAAGAGTATGGGGCTTAAAAATGTGCATAATTGTGGTTGATTCTGTGTCTGGTAGTAAGGATTAAACACTTTATATTTTATAAGTTAAGCTAACTTACTATGAAAGCAGCTTTACATAAATACTGCTTTAAAAAACAAACGTGTAGTCTAACAATTCTGTGTTTTTAGTTTAGTTCATGTAATCACAGTAAATCTCCTACCAAATAAATTACATTAGTTAGAAGAGGTCTTCCCTGACGATCAGGGCACCGTTTCACAAAGCATTTAAAGCGTTGGGGTGAACGTTGAAACGTCTTAGCCGTACGAAAACTTTGTAAAACGGGGCCAAAGGCCAGTAAAAAGCTACCTGTGACATTCCTTTGAGGGGAATTTAGAATTGGTCAGGCATAAATAAGGTTTTTTTTACATCAATTTCTTCGCATGTAGGTTCACAACGTTTTTGGGTCATATGCTCCTTCTTCGGGTTTATGACATGAAATGTCATTCACCTGACGAAGCAATAAGCATATGCCCCAAACACGTCGTGAAAATACGTACAAAGAGGTTGACATACATAAACTAGTCCTCAATTAAATTTCTACAGTTTGTCCACATTCCTCACCTGACGAATATGTACCCCTGACATATGTCTTTGTTCAGAGTCATGTACAGCGTTTATCTTTCGTCATGAACAAAAACAACATAAACGTAAGGATATTTTCTATTGTGTAAACCTTAACTTATTTGTTAGACAGCCTATTTTATGATATTTTAGTTGCTCTAGTAAAACATTACCAAAAGTGATAAAAAAATGGTAATCTGTTCGACTTGGCAATTGATGTACAGTCAACCCTCGTTAATGCGGACGCCAGTAATCCGGTTCCCGCACCTTTCGGACTCAAGCTGTAACCAATCTTTGTCAGTCAATGTAATTCATATTAGCAAACCGGCCATTTCACTATTCAAACGTTTTTAACGAAAAACGACACCGTCCGTATTAACGAGGGTTGACTGTACACCGCTTTGGATCACAGTTTATGTTGAACATAAAGCCAGATATTACTACAAAATAGAAGATAACAAACAAGTATGTATGCACAAGTTCATTAGGAATAACAGAAGGTAAATTAATTTATCATAAAGTAGGTGGACAGTTATTTGTTCATTCATGATAAAGTAACCATAGTGGCACCAGAAATGCAAAACATGTTTTTAAACAAGGTACAACATCAAATATTATTAAAAAGAAACGTTGTAAACACAATGCTAATTTAACACTTGTAAGGGTTATACATGTGCGCTCAGTTGAAGTTAGCGCCATTCGGACGGAGTTTTCAAATTTAATTCATTTACGAATTTGTGTTTTGAAGTTTTACTGTCATTTTAACGTGACCAGGAGACACGAAGGAACACGGAGGTACTCATAGATTGTATTACAGGAACATAGAAGGTAGAACGAGTGGCTCATGTCACCTAATTATACAAACACTGACAGAAAATACATAAATAAGTATCTGGAGCCTGTTCTGAAAACCTTTTATACGACTAAGACGTAGTAACTTTCTTCTTAGCGCTCTCGTTACGAGAGCGCTAAGAAGAAAGTTGGGACGTCTTATTCTTACGTGAGTTTTGTAGAACAGGACTTTGATTGGTACATCTGCACATCTAATTTCACATTCTAATTAAAAAAGGTTCGTGTTAGATTCTGTATATAAAAAACTAAGTATTGTAAAACAAATACGGGTACAACATATTTTAATACTTTGCAAAAACGTTTCAAAACAAATATTAGTTTCGTTAGTTTATTTACTCGTTTACTTATCACCAGCATGATATTTTTAATTGTGGGTTGTTGATTAAAAACATAAGTATACTATAGACATAATTAATTTTGTCGCCTGCATTATTTTATTCCTAACCTAAGCCATGATTCGATAAAGTGATCTTTTTAACGTATTCTGGGAACTTTTAAAACACCATTGATTCAGTCTTGTTTGGTTAATAGCCTGTCAGATAATCTAAATATCAAATGCATTAGCATGGCAATCCAAATTTACATTAATGCAATATATACATTTACCTTGTTTTTGAAAGCTGTATTTTAACACATAATCAGTATCTTTATTTTCCTGCCTGATCTCTATAAGTGGAAAGTAAAACTGAACAAACAAATGTTTTGTACAATTGTTTAAACGGAGGACATTAAAACTCCCTGAGTTATGGAGTCTATTAAGTATGGCATTATTCGAACGGAGCTGACAACTTTATTGTCTGGGATATATGCAAATGGTTGGATGAAGCTGTTTGTCAAGCGAACCGACTTCAGGTTTCCAGTTGTTATTTCCTCTTTAAGGCGAGCAATGTTCCATTAGCTCCACCTGATTGTGCTTGCATTTAACAATTTCTAAATTTAAAAAAAAAAACATTTGTCAAAAAAAACAAAAAAAAACGATGAAAACATGTCTTACGAAGGCCAAACTTTTTAATCTAGGTTTCACATTTTAGGGTTTGAACAGGGTAATCCAAAACTTTGTTGATAAAATAATAGACATTTGCGTTGTGTGACATTTCTCTAGTCCATTCCATACCCTAATGTATTCATTGAGTTGTCACATCTCCACGCTTATTCACTGCTACCACGGTTGTCTTAAGCTTTTGAGTCGGAATCTCTGCGATCCACACTCACTTCACGGATAGCAAGTTGAGCTAGATTGACATAGACCACGTGATTTACTCTGCATCATCTCTGCTGAAAACTCCGCATGAGAAGGTGATTATGAAAGGCCCCTTCCTACGTTTTAAACTGCTCTCATTGTGGGAACATGGACTTAAAATTTAAAGATTCCATCTTAATACTTTTGAAACGTGTATTTTGTGGGAAGTTATTTTCGTCATAAGGCAAAGATAACACCTCACTATTTTTTTAACATTTATAAAAGCTGAATGTACGATAGGTGCTAATAGTAAGGTAGGGCGTGTTAACACCAGAAGCTATCACTGAATTTCCATGATTCATAAATGCGTCGCACAACTTCGCCATCCATAAAACTGATTGAGTTTATCATTAAAAAACAATCAAACAACCAACGTTTATTGCTTGATGTATAATGCTGCACATTTTCAAAATGTTTTATAATTGCATGGTTTGAGAGTATATGTGTGACGTATTTTACTGGAGTCCTTTGGCCTGAAGAAGAAAGATGTGAAGTTTTAACTTTTCTGGTGCAAATTAGATTTAAAATGTTCAATATCTAAATACATACTGACTTTGGCAATTCTCTTCAATATGACGGGCGTTACTGGTGAAACAGAACATGTTACCGTTTCGCGAACCAAAATTGTCAGAAAAACACACACACTGTCAATAAAACCCACAAATTGTCTGTAAAACTCACACATTGTCAATAAAACCCACAAATTGTCTGTAAAACTCACACATTGTCTGTAAAACTCTGTAACACTCACCAATTAAGATTGAAACACATAATTCTGCAACTGTCAATATCTCAACTTCTAAATACCAATCAAAGAACTTACAGAGACCCGTTGTGGTTTAGTTAGAATTGAAGGTAGTAATGCCCAAGCAGAGTCTTGTATATTAACAACTAATTCACTGGGATATTGTAGGTTTAAACTAGTGTTAGTACAGTTTGTATGAATGTCTAACAATATTTTTCCACCAATACCTCCATTCAACATGCAAAATGACTGGGATTTGTAATTACAAACTCAAGTAAAAGTGGGTTTTTTTAAATTTCAATTGAAAAGAGATTGACTGTCACAGTGTATCATGAAGTTAGAGTTGTGGCTGTCCACGCTCACTGACGCGTTGTGTTGCTATCATAAAGATAACATGTCATTTGGAAGGAAGAATCAGAACACTTGAGATCGATGAAGCACCACAGAGTGGAGTCAGACCTCTACAGATACACGCTCAGCTCGGGGCCCACTCTCATAAAGTGAAAGTGCTTCCGCTCGCATTAGCTGTGTGGACATTTGTAATATAACGACATCTTGTCGCCTCACATTACACCCGAATAGCGCCAACAGCCGGCTGTACGTGTAATATCATTGATTTAACGATTTGGCCACAAACATTGGGTGCTGTTTAACAAAGCCGTCACAAATGTACTATGTAAGCCATGTTACTGCGCCTGTGGCCTTGGGCCCCGTTCATTAAAGCGATCTTAGTGTTGAGGTGATTGTAAGTGATTTTTTAAACAGTGTCCCGTGGAATTGTTTTTTATCATAGACAACTGTCGTTGCACAGAAATCGATTTGGAACCGGTGCCGGATGGCACCGGTTCCAAATCGATCTCTGTGCCACGACTGTCGTAAGCCAATGTTATATGTTAGCACTCACGACCAATTTAGCCTAATGTAGCTTTGATAAACGGGGTCATTGTGTACAAATGCCTTAAAGTGTGGTAAACTGTCAACTTATTTTTAAATGTGCACAGTTTACAACAAATTTAGCTTTTAAACTCTAAATCCACTGATTCAGTGAAATTGACAATGAATCTGCTAAAGGTTAAAACAGTATAATAGTTAATTATCTGAGCTTATCAACACATAATATTGACTAGGTGCTGTGATCTATGTTGTATGTTGATTAACGCGATCGTTAGTGGTAACATATGTACAACACTGGCTTGTATGGTTTTATTGTAAATTTAACAAAATTTGTTTAGATGTTCTGAGTTTAATTTCAGTATAAAAACAAATTCTTCAGATTTGTACAAATAATAAATTAAAAAGCACAGAAGCATTATATAATGGTGATCGGATTTATATGGTCAATTTAAATATTTAGGTGGGGG
>JAULCD010580803.1:0-13665 GCA_032361085.1 Calliostoma canaliculatum
TAGTAGTAGTAGTAGTAGTAGTAGTAGTAGTAGTAGTAGTAGTAGTAGTAGTAGTAGTAGTAGTAGTAGTAGTGACAGCACATAAATAATTTCAAAAACAAGGATACATGAATAATATTTCATGACCTGCAACAAGGTGAAATAGGTGGTCTCCAGATAAATTAAATATTGTTTACAAAGATTATACAACCATACACGAAATGTTTACGCATAAAAGAAGAAACAGTATTTATAATAAATGGTGAGGCCTAAAAAGGAAAATGTTTTAGTTCTGATTAAACCTCTTCACAAATTAGGGGAGGTAGGTTGAATTTTGTTTTATTTGGGGGGTTAGTTTCCAGCAGTAGGAAATGATATAATTAGTAAAAAAAAATTGTCAGCGTGTTGATAAAAAAAGTTAAAAGTTAGGGTTATCATATGGACCAGGGCATGTTTTAAATTTTCTATGCATGAATGGCGCAAAGGTGCGGTCTATAGGATTCTCCTATTGTGGTAAAAATATTTTTCAACAATGCTTGTGCAAAATGTGCTGAGGCTGTTATAGATCAAGATAAACTGCATTAGTTGTACATTTTCCTGTCATATTAAGGTACATGGATTTTTTTCATAGCAATGCTGTGGTGGATTTCAGATTAGATTTCTCTTTAAACCTAGAGTTCCAACACCTGCACCTCTCCGGCACAGTTTTCACATTTTACTGTGCAATTATACTCATATATATATATCCAACGAACGATACTGGAACATGGTTGGGAACAATGGCACACAACAAAACAAACAGACAGGCTATGGGCCCACATGCCTGTCGTTTTAAAGTGCCCCCTGTTAAATTGAGGCAAGTTGGATTTAAAATAATGACTACCATATGTTGCGGAAGACTTATGTTGTTACACGTTTTTTGAAAGAGCTTGTGTTTGAGCTCTTTTAAACACATTGAAACTGGATATGCAACAGTGAGCAAGTGAGTGAGCGAGTTTGTGGTTCATTACTGTTTTAAACAAATCTGTTTAGTTTTGGTATCACCACAAAATCAGCGAGTTAATGTACTCGAGTAAGAACCTAAAATGACTTGCCTGTGCTGGCAAGTAAGAACAATTGCCATACAAAATAACATTTTTCTTACAAGTTTTATCATAGCACAATTCGAGAAATTATTTTTATTGCACTTGGAAGTTTAGAACTAATTAAACCAAAAATCTGTCACACCTGCATCTGCACCATTCAGACACTCGCACACAAATGAAAGGCTGCACTGACACATTTAATTACCATTCTAACCACATCAGCCGTATCTTGATAACCAGTATCAGTCACATCAATACAGGTGTAACAATAATTAATTATGGAAAGCAAATTGGAGACCCGCTGTCCTTGATGATCCTGTACAGGTTAAGAGTTCACAGATAATATCTGACAAATTAGGGGCCTAAGGTGGGCATTAAGATTGTTATCAATGTCATCTTAAACTTTAAAAATGACCCTGAAACGGGTACATGTTCAGTGTTTCCATTCTCACATATATGCTGACTCTTGACCTATAACATATCACTAAGACCAGTAAAATTTTAATGTTCAGTATCTAATTGGTTCTGTAGAAACTTCATTGACAGCAAATTAAACCAAATCAAGGTATTGTCAATGCCGATTGAATAAGTTGATGATCCTAAACAAGAATTTTGACTGTCATCACCTACCCACATTCAATGTAAAAGTCATAAATAAAAAGAAAAACCAGGGTCGTTTGGTACTTATAAAAACAGTAATGTTAAAATTACAAAATGTCGGTTAATTTGGTGACCAAAAAAACCGAGCATGGCTGGTATTTCTTAAGACAGATGGTCCTGGTGACCGGTTTATAAAATAAGCCAACAAAAACACTGATGTATAAAGAACATGTTTGTGTAATGTGGTTGTAGAAGCCACAAAATTAAAAATATTTTGGTTGGATATTGAAAGTGTGCATGACTATCATATAGACAAGCCTCTAATTAAAAGAAGTTGGTCCACATCAAGTGGCTAGCTATGTATTAGTCTCATCTGAAGAATGAACATCACCCTGATATGTTGACCTCTTATGTAATGAAAAAGCTCATGTTTAAAAGACATAATATCTATTTTCACCTTTTGAATTGCAAACAAAATCTAAAATCTTCTTGCAATTAGTACATTTGTATGCCTCATAGCTTATCAAGTTCATGAAGACATAAAACTGACGTAATGTTGAAAGTCGATCCTGTTGTTTAAAATATATATCTTGAATTAATTTTAACACTATATTCACCATGCAACAGCTATGTTTTGTGACAGGGTTAAGAAAAAATGACTGACAATATTTAAAAAAGTAGAGAGATTTTGTTTTTTTGACAAATTTTAGTATAACATGGTAAATTCAACAGTCACAATGTACATAAACACGCTTTTTCATTAATCAGGCTTAGCCAAACTAAATTCCCTACCAGGTATCACAACACAACCCTTACTAAGTAACCTTACTGCTTCAAGAACTGTTCTGAATGAGAAATTTATCTCAATCACCTTTAGATATATCGATTTACACACAATTATCTAATTATTTTTCAGAACACCTGAAGTCATGTAGTATGTTTCACTTTAGTAAACCACACACTTATAATATTCATATTTAATTAACTAATAAATTAATACAAGTTCATATGTACAATATTAGAATAACTATATCACAAAGTATACACTGGACTAATGAGTTTGGTTTACAAATGCCAAAATCATTGTAAACTGTGCACTTTCCAAAGAAAAACTTGATTTTTTGGGGGAAAGTACACAATATGTAATTATTAAAACAAGTGCAAATGCTGAATTATTGCAAAATGTGCATTTTCACCCAAAAAATTGTTTTTCTTTGTACAGTGTTCACTAATCATTGCTTTTTTGCTTTTGTAAATGCTAAAATAAATACAAATACCAAAATAATTGTAAACTGCAGACTTTCCAAAGAAAAACATAAAATTTACAGTATACAATGATCTTGGCTTTTGTAAATGCCACAATATTCACAAATACAAAAAGCATTGTAAAGTGCATCGACTCCCTACCAAAACTAATAATTATAAAAAAAAACCCATTTCTTTGGAAACTATACAGCTGATAATGATAACCAATGCTAACACGTCTGTAAACAGAATCCACTGATCCAGTGAGTTGACTAGTACTTTCAGTACTTGTCTGGGCCCCATTTCTCAAAGTGATCTTAGGCTAAGTTGATCGCAAGTGCTAAAATAAAACAATGGGTTACGTCTGTTGTAGCGCAGAAATCGCTTTGGAACCGGTGCCATTTGGCACCGATTCCAAATCAATTTCTGCGCTTCGAAAGTCGTAAGCTTATAATAAGAAACTACTCCACAGGACACTTACGATTAACTTAGCATAAGATCGCTTTGAGGAACAGGGCCCTGGTCTCTTGTTCTAATGCACTCAGTTAACTGGTACAACAGTTCCAGCATATCGATGGGAATCTTAGTTACTTTACCTGTCGCCTGTCTGATCTCCTTATCAGCTTGTGTTCAAGCACCCTTGACAGACAATTGACATTAGCTGAGCTGACATAAAATCATTACTCACATGTATTTAAAATAGAAAAGGATAAAACCATCACACAATACAAATGTGCATATCAATACGACCAAACCTGTATTTGGGTGTTGGAAATCAATATCTAAGTCATAACTTTATCAATGTTTAACTATTTTTTTGTCATTTGGGGTTATCTGGGTATTATCCAACTGACTATCGTTTCACAACGCCATCGTAAACCATCTCGGTGGGTTGACTTTTAAAAGCAATTTCAGGCTAAATTGATTGCAAGTGCTAAAATATAACATTGGCTTGTAAACGACTGTCGTAGCACAGAGATCAATTTGGAAATCATACCATTCGGCATCGTTTCCAAATCAATTTCTGTGCTATGACAGTCATAAGACCTCCACATGACATTGTTTTAAAAATCACTCATGATCAACTTAACACTAAGACCCCTTTGCAGAACCAGGGCCTGAAGAAAATCAATACTTTTTGCACACTATTCGTGTGGAAAGTAAATATATCTTATAACTGGAGCGGCTATTAGTGAACACGAAGACTCCTTGAATGTATATATAGACAACAAACAGACAATACAACTAACAGCAATTAAGTTATTGACGACCAAGCAATTAATTTGATCTTCAGGCTGGTGTCTTTTACTGAATTATCATTTAAGTTACTTTATCATTGTTGTACTTCAAAACAATGTTAAGTAACAAACACACTTAATTTGCTACTGTCAGTAAATTTGGGTTAAAACCTACTAGTTTCTTAAAAAGATCTTTAAACATCTAATGATCAGGGCCTCGTTCCTCAAAGTGATCTCAGGCTAAGTTGATCGTAAGTGCTAAAATATAACATTGGCTTATGGTTGTCGTAGCGCAAAGATCGCCATACGGCACCGGTTCCAAATCGATCTCTGCACAACAACAGTCATAAGCCTATGATAAGAAACAACTTGACAAGACATTGTTTCAAACATCACTTACGATGAACTTAGCCTAAAATCACTTTGAGGAATGGAGCCCCCAAAAAATATTTACACTGATTTACTCAATTACAAGAAGTGGAAATTATCTAGTTACAATGATGATAATATTAGTTCAGTTTAATGCATGTGAAATGCTTACATCCACATAAGAAATTATTTACCCAGCAACTTTAACTCTTGAAGTGCTAAATTGGACCTAAAACTGTGACCACCTTGTGCTAATAAAAACCTATCCTGTGGTATTTGTTTAAAAAAGCTTCTACAGGAACACTTTAAAAAAAAACTACCACAGGATAGGTTTCCAACAGCCTGTTTAGTTTGAAATGTGAAAACCAAAATTAATTAGTGTTGTGCTTAGCACTCTACATGTAAAAAGACTAAGACAGTAATTGCTGTTTATGTGTTAAGTATATTACATGTCGACATCTGATTAAATAATTAACTTTTCAGAAACCTTCCTGATTATGATTTAACAAGGTAAGACCAAATAAACATAAATGTTATGGTTCTGATTACCCAGCCTTGGCTAGAAAATAGATGCCCAACCTAGCATTTTTATCTTCATGATGACAGAAAAACCTACATAATATCTGCAACTAATGTTGCAAACTATTTTTGATCTATCTAAATATAAAATAAAAGAACATATAAATTCCCTACATACCCTAAATTTCATAAATGTAATCAAAACTACAGCCTTTATGTTTTTGGGCTACATAATATGCAAGAACATTGATCTGATTCACAATGAAGGTGATGAGGTCACCTGATGATTCATGGCATGACCCAACAAACAGTCAGAATTAGTATAATAGCCATTGTTCAACTACAAAAATCAATTCACTCATTTCATATGATCAATATGTTATTCCAGTTCAAATTTAGTCTTTCAATAATTCTACATTACTTTAATTAGCCATTTGTTGTTCAAGTGTGAAGATTAATAGGTTCATTATCTGATGTTATGACATTACTCTCACGGTCCCAAAAACATTTAAGCTACGAACAGTGTTTCAAATCAATTTGAAAAGAAATTCAAATTAAATCATGTAAAATTATTTTCCTAAAATAGTTTAATACTTAAGATTTAAACAACAATGGTAATAAATATTATTTTTCATCACAGTGCAGTTGTAGTGTAATGGCATTACTTGAATGCTTAAATGAGGTGCAGTTTAAATGCAATGCCACTTTAAAAGAAAATTTTAGTTATTTTATGGTGACAAGCTTATTAGGGTGGAGAGTTTCGGCAAGATGTGTGAACCAAGGGAACTGAGTTGCACTCTGTTTTCTTTGTTGAATACTCCCTAGGGCTTTGAATTGACAACTAGGGGGATTAGAAGATTGGGCAGGGTGCTAAGTGAGTGTAGGGCTTATAAAAATACATTGAAAAGGATGTGTATAAAATAACAAGTAGTTTGACTTATGAAAGTGATTCACATTTTGCCATTACTTAAATTAATTACATAATTGTGTAAGTTTATTATGAAACAATGACAGACAACCCATGTAACATAAGCATTAAAATTCTGTTGTTCAAATTTAAATACTACCATCCTTGTGAGTGAGATGCTGCTAAGATAGTATCGTAGCAATTTGTGGCAAATTTAAAAAAAACTGATAAATGTGATTACATACTCCAGGTGTCAATTAGTCGTCATTGGCATGTGGCGTACTCTACACATCTCTGACACATACTTACTGCCAGTGTAATGTTTTGTGGTATTTGGAATTTCACCCACCTGAAAATTCTGCCTTGTAAAATAGCTCTTAAGACGAGCAAATACACTTTATTTAACCAATTAGTTGTGCGTTTTTTGCTTGTCGTTTTTTTCCTATTTGGTCACATTATATGAAACAAGTGCACCGAGTAACATTAGATACACTACCTATATATACCTGCTACAAACTATATCAGGTTAGCTAATAATATACATAGGTTTCCAGACTATGTTCATGGGTATCTTATCTTTTGATGAGACACGGTATGTCGGCACACAAATCACCGATTTCATTTATCTTTAGGAGCATTTTGAAGATGGCACTCTGACCCATTTTGCTGTGTATTATGAGTATTTTTCTAGGGCTTTCTGTACATTAACCACAGGGCATTTTCATACTTGAAATCCATTGATAGGACAACAGTCACTATCCATCTAAAACTGTGGATCAGATACTGAAATATAATCAAATACACATCCTGTTGAGAGAGATACATGATGGGAGGAGACTGTTCAGGAGTACTGCTCTGGGCCCCGTTCCGCAAAGCCATCTTAGGCTAATTTAAATGTAAGCGATTTTTGAAACAATGTCCTGTGGAGTTGTTTCTTATCATAGGCTTACGATTGTCATAGCGCAGAGATCGATTGGGAACCGGCGCAGAACAGCACCGGTTCTAAAGCAAGTTTTAGCATTTACGGTCAACTTAGCCTAAAATCGCTTTGAGGAATGGGGCCCTGATTAGCTTTATACAGGTCATCCATTGAAAAGATTCTGTTTGTTAAAAACTTTGAGTTTCTTTCTACATGGCTTCTTGTCTTCAAAGGGATTTAACCTAAGATGGAACAAGTTTTATATTCTACAAAAATCAATTCAGCAGTTTAGCGTTTAAATTTCAGTTCACATTGCTTTATTAGCCTGTTGGAAACCAATCCTGTGGCAATCTGTTCCAGAGAGCTTATTCAGAAGTTCTTTCAAACAAAGTACCAGAGGATTGGTTTTCAACAGCACAAGTTATAGCTTCTGCTTAATATTATTCATCACTATAAACTTGGGTGTTTTATCGTAATAAAAAGAGTATACTTAGCATTTGGGGAAACTCTTTAAATGACAACTTTTACAGAATCACATATGAGCTGTTTTTCAGTTGCTGTACATGGACGACATACCACACAGTCATAGATCTGCTTTGACACAACAAACATATAGGAAACCATACCATCAGTGTATAGGGATCACTTTTATGAAATACAATTTACTTTATAGATCTGTATTTGTGGTATATAGGGTCAAAGTTTAAAAAAAGAATAGGATGTAATCCGACACTCTTTTGAAACAGGTGCAATTTAATTGTTTTCAGCACTTAAATTCCACTTCGTTAAAACTCAACAATAGGCAAGTCTGCAAGCCTGCAAGCTAACATATGTTTCAATGTTTACTGCCAAACAATCATGATTTATAGCTAATTTAAAAAACTTAAATTTCAAAATATATAATACCAAAACAATTACCTGTGTCATGCAAATGGCCATAATATTTTATAATAATGATAATTCTGTGGACCAGAAAATACCTGTCAAGTCATAGATACATAAGTTAGAATATTAACCCTTACAGTGCTGAACTGGGGCGAGTATAACTCAAAATTATTTCCACTTTGTGCTGTTGAAAACCTTTCCCGGAGTACATTGTGTAAAAGAGCACCTATAGGAACTCTTTTACACAAATTATTACAGGAAAGGTTTTCAACAGCCTATTTAGGTTGGGGTTTAGGAATTGAAATTGATAAGTGTTGGGTTCAGCTCTTTAAAGGTTACTTCTATTCATTATCACTTTTATTACATTATTTATTTAAATATAATCTTTGTTCTGAGATATGTACTGTGATATTTAGTGTCAAACATTGACTCACCTGTGGATGAAAGAAGTGGGTTCAAAAAGAAATGGAAAACTCCCAATAGAAAATGTACATTCCAAAAAGCTGGAGGCCTCATGCTTAGTACAATCAATACCACACTTTCACAATACATAAGCATGAGGTAGAACACTGTGGTAGTAGTAGATCCATGAGGGCCAACACATCTCTTGTCACAACCAAGGTCTGTGCACAAACATTGGTACCTTCAACACTTCCACTCAAACTCTTCAACAGGGTATGTTTGATCTGTATTCCAGTAGCGGATTCCAATGATGTTTAATAATTTCCCGTTCCTGGGCTTCATCCATGTCTTCGCTAGCTGATGATATCAAGCTACATATTTTGGAATCTCGGTCTTCGTCACATCGTCATACTGAGTAAGAAACTGACAGCTACAAGTTTTGCTACTATTTTCTGTCGTTAGCTCCACTGATTTACAATTGGGAATGGATGTTCTTGTCTCCTTCTATCATATGGCACTGTCACTACATGTGATTAAAAAATACCACTGTTGATTGATACCCTCTTGTTACAAAAAAGACTATGTAATGACGAACATAAATGCATTTAAAATAGATGACAGAATTCACATAATAGCACCAGGAGATATTTAGCAGGACTGATAATCTGTGATCATTAGCCTTAAATTTTTCCAGCAAGAACACATAAATGTGTCAATAAATACTTTTATTCACATTTCTTTTGATTTTACTTCAAGGAGTCTCACTAGCTTCTCAACATCTTTCGTGATGAGTGATAAGATGGAAAATTGCTGAGTTGGAAAGCAATCAATTCTTGCATGGAAATCAAATGTTTGAATCGTACAGCATTGGCTGAAGTTTGTAAACTTCAGTAACAATCAGTGCAATGTTAGTTATTCCAATCTGCAATTCCCCCTTTCCAATTCTTGATGATAGATGCGTGACTTCATGCCATGATACTATCGATGAGGAGGGTAATATTTGCCGAGTCTGTCCCACGCTGTACTAATCACATCCCATAGCATGACCTTAAACCAACTTCTCCCTCATCATCTCACACTTGAAATCAGTTGTTCAATACAGCTCAGTTTGATTCCTGGAGTCGGTCACAGAGGAACCATGTGTCACCAACTGGTTATAAAGTTCTGTTTGCGCTGGTGAGCTGATATGGAACCTGTAACAGAAAACATAGCACTTTCAAAGATAATCAGGTGTTGCAAATTCCTAAAGGGTTTACTACCACACTTCTTTGATGTTTATCAAGGGTATTGACAAAACAGGTTGCTGTGCCAGGTACAAACTCTCATAAAGAAGGAGGCATATCTCTGGAGAATAAAGCCGGTTTGAGATAGAGCAGTGTGATCGTTGCTACACGTAGCGATCAGTCACACGTCTGCACGTTGACAAAGGTCTTGATTGGATTCTCTAACACGGCACATTCACCTGTACGGTCTCAGCTATTGTTGCTAGACACAAAGCTATTGGAGAAGTTTAGTCACTCAATAATTAGTCATGGAATCTGGTGCAGTTTAACACTATAATATGGCATACATGAATTATTGATGCGAGTTTGTAATCCTCATTGGTCTGTGGGTAAGCCACCAACAAGGTTGGACCACAAGTCTAGGAAATTGATTGTACAAGAGTTAGATATGGAGCTGAAAGTGATTTCCAATTACCTGATTGGTTTCATAGCTGTTTGCTTCCCCTATCATTACCATTACTCCTTGTATGTATCATATGTCTTGGAACAGTGATCTTAAGCAGTACGACTTCATTTATAAACACACATCTTCAAAAGTGATTACATTAGTTTGCCCCAGTAGGGAAAATGTACTTGGTTTCAGAGCACTTAACTTATTTCACAACTAAAACTGAATTAGTTTCAACTTGGTTAAATTAGTTTTCGCCTAACTCACACAGTCAAAATTGGATGTATTTTGGGACAAGTCGGAACTGAACGATAATATGATATATTCAATCAATCTTTTGCAGTTTAAATCACTTCTCTTTTAAAGCTACCTTTAAGAGTTGATTTTGTTTTGTAAATATGAATACATTTTGGAAACATGACAACAGATACTGAAAAGATAACTGAAATATTATATATTCTATTTAACCTTAAATTTTGTATTTAAATCGTTTGTCCATTTGTTGTCAGATTGTATAACTTCGAGGTTATAAAAGTGCTCTAACAACACTATGTCAACACCAGTAAGAGTTAGTCTATCTTGTCATCTTAACAACATTCACTGGATGAGTACAACACCTGTTCAAAATGTAAATGAGCAATTAGTAAGGTTACGTTAGTTGACCTAACTTACCTACACACTCAAATTTGTTAAGCTTACAGACATTCCTCAACAGGATCTACAGCTAGCAATTTATAAATGTTCTGAAGTAAGGCTGTGTGTAATTGTGTGGATTACAAGAGTGTACTGAGACCCTCACACAATCTGAATGCTTTGCTGCCTTTGTGGGAGTGAAAGAAGAGTGTTGAGTCAGTCTTGTATGGCAGACACTCACCTTTCACCCACCACTAGGCTCATAGGTTCAGTTTGCAAATGCCACATATGTTAAAAACTGGGCACCTTTTAAAGTAATACTTTTTGTTAATTTGGAAATTGTACAGTTTACAACAATACTAGCAAATATCGAAATAGTAGTAAATTTAACACTTTCTAAAGAGAAATTTGATATTTTTCAACAAGTGTAAGGTTTTCAACAATTTTGGTATAGGTTTTTGTTTGGGAAGTGCTCAGTTTACAATAATCTTAAAGTCTTTTATTTCAGTACTTAGAAGGCCACAGGACTATAGTACATTTCATATTTTACAATTGGTATGACAATGTTATGATATATTTTAAAAATAATGTGAGCCTTTGTTTTTCATTTGAAAGTGCACAGTTAACTCTTACAGTGCTGAACTGGGGTGAGCATAACTCACAACTGGTACCAATTTGTGCTGTTAAAAACCTTTCCTGTAATAATTTGTGTGAAAGAGCTCCTATAGGAGCTCTTTCACACAAATTATTACAGGAAATATTTTTAACAGCCTATTTAGTTTGGATTTTGGACATTAATATTGACATGTGTTGTGTTCAGAACTTTAAGAGTGGAAGTATTTTTTACTTGTCCGCAGACAACTAGCACACACAAATGAACTTGTCCGTGTTTATAATTTCCTGAGTCGGACGAGTCGGACATAGTAGTTCCACACCCCTGCATAGTTAACAAACAATTTTTCATTTGTAAACTGAAACTGCAGGCCCAGTGCACTCATTTATCAAAGTATGGACAATCGCCAGATTTACAGGTAACTGACAATGCTCCTTGTCTGATCTTCTTTCACACCTATTTCTAGCTTGAGGCATTCCTTTTAACTAAGGTATTTACCAAATCAGCACGGGTACAAACAAATCATTACGGAACCAGGTAATGTTTACAGACAACACAATGCTGTCTATCAAGCATTGCATCTTACTTTTCACTTATAGAAAAGTTGTGAAAGACTAAATCATGATTGAAAAACATTAAACACTTTGATTGAGTAGCTATCTGATCTCTTTGATTTGCAGCATAATTACTTAGAAAAAAGTTATGATTAGACATACAGATCATATTTAACCAAAAAAAGTTATGATTAGACATACAGATCATATTTAACCAAACTTTACTATTTCTTCAGTGAACATTTATAAATAATGTAATGCTTTATGATATTGTTTGAAGGATAAAACAATAGAAATTGAAAAATAAAATAAAAAGTGTACGCAAGTAACCCTTAAAGTGCCAACTTGATTTCAGCCAGTCTTAAAACTATGACCACCTTGTGCTGCTGAAAATATATCCTGTGATATTTTGCTTAAAAGAGCTTCTTTAGAAACTCTTTTAAACAAATTACCACAGGATAGGTTTTCAACAGCCTGTTTCAGCAGAAATTTGAAAACTAAAATGAGCAAGTGTTGTGCTCAGCACTTTAAGGGTTAATATACATTGATATTAATTGAACCTTGCACGCACAATAAGCTATTACATAAAGGATGAAACAATAGAAATTGAAAGAATAAAAAAGTGTACACATGTAATATAACATTGGTATTAATTAAAACCTGCATGTACATCACAAGTAGAATGCCAAGAGTGGAGATTTATTATTCATGTGATATTTTCAACCTTTGAATATAATTCGCAATACTATGCAAAACAAAACTTAAATCTTTGAATAAAATCTTTCGAGTTTACCAGTATATAATTATTTAATGTAACTCAGTTTAAGTATTTATTGCAATTATTTTCAATTATTTCATATTGTACTTTTTCAATCTTCCTATTAATTAACTATGTTTTGTCTGAATGTCCCAAAAAATTTAAAATGTTTGATGAAAAGTTGTGATCAGTTAGAATTTAATAAAATGAATTGATATCATTCAGAATTTGTAACTAAACAAAAACTGAAAAATCTAGTTAACCCTTGTCAAACAGCTTTGTTTGGAGTGAGTGCTCACCCATATCCGATATGCCTGTCCCAATTAGTGTCTCACTGAAACAATGCCGCCAGATAGGTCAGGCTAGTGACGAGGATGCAGGACAATGGTTAATATTTAAAATGAAAGATCTCATTATTTGCTACTTAATGTAACATGCAAAAAGTATCATAATCATACATCTTGATTCTAGGGTACTTTTAATATTATTTCTCATCTTTACTTATGTCTGGCCACACATCCACATACACTGTTGGCAACAAAAAGAGACTAATGAAAATTATCTTTTGGTAGTATACGATAAGAAATTCCTGAAAAAAGTTTGTTTTCTTTAAAAAAAATTACCACAGGAAAAGTTTTTAAACAACACACTGTCACAGTTTAAAATCTTAAGACAATCAACTGAGTATTCTTCGTGATCATGACAAGCAATGGTAGAAAGATGAAATATATTATATCTGTTTACACGACGCCAAATTAGGTCATTTCAGTGTTTGATAACTACTATTTATTCTTACAATACAAAATCGCGGCTAGTGGCTGTAATATTGCCCAAGCTGCGCTAAATAATAACTCAATACAATACAAAAAATATATTTTCAATGTCTTAAATGCACATATAGCTTAATTTTTTTTAGTGTTTTATTTTAATAGTAATTTGAAATATTGCACAATATTTCTTTTGTTTTTAAACATAACATGATATTACACACATATTTTCAAAGGAACATTACAATGACTTCCATTAAATTTGTAAGAAAACAAAGATAAGTACAATTGACTATACACGGTGTTAATAAAAAAACAAAAAATTATTCTATACAAATAATTTCGCAACTACCGTCCCAGACACTTGACTCCTACATCAATAAATGCATGAAGAAGAAGCCAAAGGCAGAGCTAACATTAACCCTTAAAGTGCTAGTGCCACAACTGTCAATTTCAATCTTCAATGTTTAGATAAATTGTTGAAAACCTATCTTGTGGTAATTTCTTTAAACGAGCTCCTAC
>JAULCD010580913.1:0-12397 GCA_032361085.1 Calliostoma canaliculatum
CTTTTTTAGGCTAAGTTGATCGTAAGTGATTTTTGAAACAATGTCCTGTAACGTTGTTTCTTATCAGAGGCTTACGATCGCGACTGTCGTAGTGCAGAGATCGATTTGGAACCGGTGCCGAAGGGCACCGGTTCCAAAACGATCTCTGCGTTACGACAGTCGTAAGCTAATTTTATATTTTTGCACTTAGGATCAACTTAGCCTAAAATCGCTTTGAGGAACGGGGCCCAGCTTTGGCGTTTAGAATAGTATTCTGTCGTAATTCGTTTCAAAGAGCTTCTGAAACACATTGCTGAAGGGTATTTCTAACGGCCTTTTAACGATTGATAATAGAAAACTTAAATTGTCATTCGCACTCTAATGAGAGTAAAAAGTATCCAATGTTTCTTGTAATTCACAACACCACGAGCTTGGGTGTTGTTGTTTGTTTATTGTTTGTCTTTGTTATTATTTTTAGGAAAGTTTTATTTATCTGTGTGTTTGGTAGACGTGGTATTGTTTGTTTGAGGTGTATTATTGATTTGGTTTTATGTTGCATTTTTCAGGGTGGGTTGGGGGTGTTTGGTGGGGTATAGTGGTTTAGGGTTTTGGTCATTTTTGTTGTTGTTTCTTCTTGTTGTTTGCGGTGTTTGTCTGGTTAATTCTTAATCTTATGGAAGAGATATTGTGTTATACAATTGAGAAGCCGGTTAATGGTAAACCGAACAACATATGTGATATTTATGTGTAATTGACTACAGTTGTTTCGGGTTCATAATGACGGATATATTGACTTAGTTTGGAAGTGAACAATTATCAACTGATTGAATACACATGCATTTAATGTTTATAACATGAATCTTTATAATATCAAAAGACATATACACTAAATAACGCTAATAATCCACTGTTAATAGTTCTAAATATAAACTCAAAACATTTGGTTTGTTTTTGTGTGTGTTCCTTTCCTTCTCTAATATGTTCTTGGCATTTTTCTGATTTATCTAGCCCAGTCGCCCTGTGTGTGGGCAGTAGTGTGTAATCAATAACGCCAAAAATAAAATAATGTTGTAGTTCCGATTACCCGACCTTACCTACAACATATGTGCCGACCCTAACCTTTTTATTATTATAATGACAAATAACATATCAACTACTGCAGCTAAAAACCTATTTTATCCTGTTAACCCTTAAAGTGCTGAGCACAACATTTGCTCATTTTAGTGTTCAAATTCTAACCGATACAGGCTGTTAAAAACCCTACCCTGTGTTTACTTAGGAGCTCTTTTAAACAAATTAACACAGGATAAGTTTTCAACAGAAAACAAGGCGGTTACATGTTTAAGATTGGCTAAAATCCACTCAGCACTTTAAGGGTTAAGCACTATAAGGAATATCGTTCTTACCATCCTTGAAATCGTCAAGACTAGCCACTGACACAGCCAGCACAAGCAGGACACACAGGCACACCCGCAGCATCATGAAGCTTCGGTTGAGTTTGTAAATGTCACTTGTCAATATTCGTGTGCACACTTACCCCTGGTCACGTGATTCAAATAGGTCGGGTGGTCACGTGACTCGAAGTCGTGTCACCACCGAGATCCCGTTACCGCCAACGTTTACACACTTTGCAGTAACACACAAATTATCGTTTTTTTTTCGATTTAGCTTTTAAAGGTGCGTTGTCTTATTTGCGTTTTAATAGTATATACAGGTCGCCGAGTATATTGACTCGTTCAAGGCGCCGTTCCACAAAGCGGTCTTAGGCTAATTTGTTCGTAAGTGTAACAATATAGCATTGGCATTAGGAACCGGTGCCGTTAAGCCTAAGATCGCTTTGGGGAACGGGGCCCTGGATACGAACTCACAACTTTAAATTGTTTGTAGAGGGATCATAAATTTAAGACATTACTAATAAGACCCCCACCTCTCTCCATCCTCTCCAACCCATCCCTTTCGCCCACCCTACCTAATTCGTTACATCAAGGCCCCGTTCATTAAAGCGATCTCAGGGGTAAGTTGATCGTAATTGCTAAAATATAACACTGACTTACGGCTGTCGTACTGCAAATATCATTCGGCACTGGTTCCAAATCGATCTTTGTGCTATGACAGTTCTAAGTCTATGATAATAAATAGCGCCAAAAGACAGTGTTTCAAAAATCACTTACGATCAACATAATTAAGATCGCATTGAGGAACGGGCCCCTGGTCTAGCGAAAGTAGACGTGTTGTACCTTAGTAGAAAACTGTACAACGGACTTTGACATTAGACAAAAATATACAAAAATTATTCAGCGGATTTAAATTTGTTTGATGATAGTCTTAAGGAGATTTAGAACGACGAAAACCTCCACACTAAGCTGTTTGACAAACAGGACTACTATATTTTTCCTATTGTGTCGAGTCACATCCAACAGCTTAACAGCTCCAGCTTACAATGTTTACATTTCACACGTTTTGAGATATTGAAGAGCATGTTCACTTTATGCTAGTTTTATGGAACACATTTTAGTTTAACGTCTGCTTCACAACAAGGTATTTCGCCGACAGACTAAACACATGCTCTACTTACAGCCATTTTTCTTCAATCAAGGCTATACAAGTTTGAGATTGATAAGAGCATTTAAGAAATTTTATAGTTAACACACATGTACAGAGGCATTCCTTATATATGACAATTTGCCGGACAACATGATGTGCTATTCCATACTTTGATGTTTTCACAGAGTTTTACCATCTATATAACTACTAAATAATCTACAATTTGGCTTCACTTAATTATATGCTACTGTTCCTTAATGTTGCATCAAACATGTTTGTTAGCAATATATTTCTACGAAATGATAATAAATTACTTTTTGTACATGTGTTTTTGACATTTTTGCAACGTCTAAATCCACCAACTTATGTTGCCTACCATAACACATCGCCAAAGCACACAACAAGGCGGGAAAAATAAATATTTGTTTACACACATACCAGTGTTAGAGTTATCAGACAGCGCACATGCTATTTGCTAGTTACAAGTGGGATAAACATTCCCAATTAGCAGCTGTTCTACGGTTTATATCTGTCTTTAAAGTGTACAAAATGTATAAATCACACAAATTCGGCTACAAATACAAGCCTTATTTGTTTTATATAACTACGCATATAAACAGCTTAACCCTTACAGTGCTGAATATGGTTATGTAGATTTTAAAACTGTGACCGCCTTGTGTTGTTAAAAACCTGTCCCGTATGAGCTCTTTCAAACAAATTACTACAGGTTAGGTTCTTTCAAAGCATTTTCAGAGCATCTTCAGAACATTTGTGGACACATTTCAAGACAAGCTTTTGTTTCAACATTCCTGTGCGGTTACTGATTTTCCTGGTATTTTGACTGCATTTGACAACGGTCCCTACTGGGTGAATATATTTACTAACTCAGTATTTAGATAATATTATCATACCATTGTCATATCACTTTGTACTGCTATTCTATATTGTATTACCACTATATTGTGTACTGTCATTGTAATTTATGTGCATTAGTTTATATTTATTTGTAAACCTAGTGATTATTGTAATACATTTGTTGATTGCATAATATTTCTTTATTGTCTGTTGGTTTCACACTTAAATTTGTTGCGTACATGTTTTTGAATTAACATTTTGTTTCAATTTGGGAATCTGCGTTTTGGTATAGTTTCTTATGCCATTGGCAAGCATAGCGATGGCACAGGGTAAATACCTTTTAATGTTACCAGCATTATACTTGACAACGGTATAAGAAACTATACCGAAACGTAGCACATTGTAAAATAAAGAAGTGTGTTTTCCATAAGCAATGTTCGCATCATTCACATACCACTTCTAAAAAAGCCAATCAAACAGATTATTTCCACTGAATCAAACACACAAAGGAAACTGGGAAAAGAACAAGGTATTGTTCCACAAAGCTTTTACAAAGCTAAGATGTCTTAACTTTCATCTTAGCGCTCTCGTTACGAGAGCGCTAACATGAAAGTTAAGATATTTAGCGTTGTGAAAGTTTGTGAAGTGGGGGTCATAATTTACTTATATCACTGAACACTGTTTTCCCTCCATTTCAGACAATAGCTCGACACTTTTGAGTTTTATAATCTTACCTGTAAGGACACGTCTTGGATAATACAGGCCCCTGTTTCACGAAGACGTCATAACTTTACGACGTCGTAAACCATATCACTGGGTTAATAAATTTGGTCTACAAATGCAAAAAATAGTTGTAAACTGTGCACTTTCCAAAGAAAAACAAAAGTGTTTTTTGGAAAGTGCACAGTTTACAACAATTTTTTTGCATTTGTAGACCAATTCCGTTAACCCAGTGACATAACTTACGACGTCGTAAAGTTATGAAGTCTTTGTGAAACCTGGGCCAGGCTGTGATGTCTTCATCACATCACTCGTTTATGTATTTGTAATACTGGTGTGAAAAACACGATTTGAAGTAAATGAATACTTTATTTAATTTGTTTAGCTCAGTTAGTTGATAACTATAAATTAAAAGCTATTATAATTAACTGTTGCGAGTGTCGCCAAAATGAACCTGTTCTCGACAAATGCGTTTAACATAAAACCATCGAACATTCTTGATAAGGAAGACAATGTTTCGTCATTGTCATTGTTGTTAGCAACTGGTGTACATAATGTCGTACCAAAGATGATTTCGTACCCGAGTTACTCTTACTTAGTAATCTACTCTGTGAGAAAATCATAGGAGTAGTTACACAAGTAATTAGCAGAACAAATATGCTCGCCAGTGCCAAAATGTGTCTTTATGATAATATATCACAGTATTTATAAGTATATTTTAAGCTAGAACATTATTCTCAGTGGATGTGTGTCATGCCTCACATGCGATTATATCGATTTTGTTGAACTGATTAGTGTTAGAAACTTAGACCTGTTCAGGGCACCGTTCCTCAAAGCATTTCTAGGATAAGTTCATCGTAAGTGCTAAAATATAACATTGGCTTACGACTATCGTAGCTCAGAAAATCGCTTTGGAACCGGTGCCACTTGGCACCGGTTCCAAACTGATTTATGCGCTTTGACAGTCGTAAGTCTATGATAAGAAACAACTACACAGGAAATTATTTTAAAAATCACTTACGATTATCTTAACACTAAGATCGCTTTGAGGAACGAAGCCCAGATTGCTTTGCTCACTTAAATTCCATCGTGAACCATGAAACATAGACATCTCTAAATGCATTGTTAATGACAAAATAAGAAATGTTGACCTTTCCATCGTTTTTAAACAAATCTGCAGTCGACTGGATTTAGTGAGGTATAGTTTGATTAGATTAGAAGCCCTTCTTATAACTTTGCAATTTCATCGCTCTGTTCCTCTAGATTTGGGGAACTTGTTTATATTGTAATTTATTATTATTTATTGTGTACAAAGATTGAATCCCGAAAATGCCATTGTGGGACTGATATGGTTCTATAACTTAAGCAGTTTCTAATGCATTGCCCTATAATTATGAAAGAGGGAAAATAACTTTGTAAAAGAGTGTTTGATATTATATTATGACTGCTTTGTTGAAATGTACATGTGTTCAAAGGATGACGGTATTTTTGTCCTCCCTTTTCAAGAGGCTTGTCAGAATGTACTAAACGTCTTCGACCTCACTTTTGGGAGGATACTGTACTACTTGCTTCTTATTAAGATGAAATAGAGGCAACATCTGTTCACAAGACGTGTACACTTTTGGGGGGCAGATCACCCCCATCTCCTCACCTACCACCCCAACGGAATGTGGCTCGTACGCTTATGGTATGAGAATATCGACTTTTGTGTGTACGAAATCTTTTTAGGTACGAGACAACCACATGCAGCAACGACCTTCACCTGTTACTGTCCCGGATTCACTCAACCGGTTAGCTATTTCATTTTCTTGTGCAATCAAAAACTTGTAACGACACGGGTAAAACCGTATGTAGTCGATCAGACTATCATTTTCCCAATTGTATTTCGAAGACACAATGTGAAAAACGTTTTTGGATATTACATTTGCTGAACTAAATGTAAGTTAAGTACGGTAGTTATTTTTAGACGTGAAGTAAACAAATTGGACTTATTTACAAAACTGTATCGATTTAATAGTACATATAAGAACAAACATATACAACACAAATGTTAATATTTACAGTATATACAAGGATTTGTGTGTTATACATATTTCTCTTATCATAGTTATTCGAGCGTGTTCGAAGTCTCGTGGCCCCAGATGAACCATGCGATAGCCTCGGGATAAACAAACCGCTGATCGCCTTCGCCGCGGTGTTAACCCACTTGAGTCAATGATTCTCACCATTGTTAGACATTTTTGAAAAGCTGACAGTGGCAGACATAAGAAAAAATCTGTGTAAAGTTCCGTTACAAACCTGTGAAAAGAATAATGACTTAAATCGCACCTGAATAGATTTGCAATCGGAGATAATCCGATGGTATTGACGGCTACCAGTAGTTTCGCCTCACAATCAGTTCGTCCCTTATAGTCTTTTTGTTCCAATAAAATAGTGAAACAAACATAATGCACCATTATATACATTTACTCGTCTTTAAATATAAAAATAAGTCAGTGATATAACACAAAAATAGTATGGATCACAGCTTAATTCTTTGGGCTAGCCCTTGCCCCTTCGTCACTTGACGAAGGGGCTGGGACGAGCCCAGAAACGTCGTATTTTTCAATTAAAAAAGTTATAATCCATGATATTTTTGTGTTATATCTACACCAACTTCTAAATGTCATTTACGAATCTTAAGTCCGTGATAAATAAAAATAGCAAAGTATGTCTTTTCTTTGTATTACATGGTGATAATAACATATATATATATATAACTCAAATGGCTACACATATTATTTTTTTTCAACTTGCCGCGCTTATTTTTATACTGATTAAGACTAACGTCTCCAAAGTAAACTCAAACTTTTTTTAAATTCACAAGTGGATTAATAATAAGTAGCTATACCTGGATGGAGGCGAAAAAGTGACAAAACAATCGTTTATGTTTTTATTATGTATTTAACATATGTATTATAACATGTGATGATTTATTTGGTGTTTGTTCTTCATACTTTTAACTATCAAAAATTTATTCTTAAATATGTTTTACTTTTATTTTTATAGTTATATTTTGTTTTCTACATATTTATTTTACAAGTTTAGTCAATTAATTTTTATTTGTTACTGTTATGTTTCCTTTTCTATAGACTAATTTAATAAATTTAATCTATTATATTTTAGTATATAAATTTATCTAGTTTTCATGATATTTTTCGATAGACTGTTTTCATAAATTTGTTCTAAAAAATATTTTTTCATTTTTATTTTTTATGATTATATTTAATTTCCCTATTTCCGTGTTTTTGTTGAAAATCACTTATGTTTTATTAAACGGTAATATCAACAATTGATTCTCACGTGGAAGAAATTGCCACCTTCATAAACATTAAGATGTTTCAGTTAATACAATGCACTTGTTGTTTTCTTTTTCTTTTGAACGCCAATTTTGAAACACTCGTCGTCTGCATTCTCTGATGAAAATGTGTAGTTGATTTTAAATTATAGTTTCCAGGCTCATAAAAAAATCTTACAAATTTTACCGGAGTCTTTCTGTCAACGATATATGCCCCAGTTACACTCTCAAACTATAGTTGACCACAACTACGCAGAATTGATATTGATACATGCAGAAGGGACGCTCTGGTCCCCGAGGTTACGCTAGGTGAAGGTCACAGCATATATAAGCTGTGACCTTCACCTAGCGTACCCTTGGGGACCAGATCGGTAAAAGGCACGCCTTTGTTTATTCCGAGTCTGAAATTAAAATGAGCTCGAGAAAACAGTGCGTGCTCATTTGGAACTCCGAACTCCCATATTTAGTAATAATAAGAAATATTTACCAACTTTTTTTATCTTGACATTAATTACTCCATATAGTTAAATAATTAATACAAAATAATGATTGACCAGTTAATTGGCAATAGTAATTAAGATGTTGGCGTCTGAAGTAAAGAAATGTATACATAGCAGAGTGAGTGAGTTATTGTTTAACGCCGCTTGGACAGTATTACACAGTAGAAACTCGGTGACAGTTTGAAGATTTAACACATAAAGCACGTGCGACAATAACTCATTAGTAACGTAAGTTTTTGTGAGGAACTGGGGGTTTATAACACAGTTATCTATATGCTCCATAACACGCAGTGTAATTTATATGTTGTTTTGATCTTGTGAAAAAGACGTTAATTAATAAGCCGTTTCCAAAGAGTAGTGAATGAGGAAGTTAGGGTTTTACGCCGTTTTTTTTAAATCAGTTATCACGGCGGTCAGATTTTACTTAGTGTGGCTTTCTAAAGCCTGCTAGTTTCGGTTTGCACTGACGAACCAAGGGTGATGCTAGCAATGCATCCTGTCCTCGTAGCCCTGTGGAACAGTTCTCCACTGCTGAGAGTACTGTCGAGCTCCCGAATCTTTTTATGTATCTGCTTGCAACTGATCGGGTAATTCACCGATTTTAACGTGCTAGCTTACAAAGACATTATATTGCAGTTTACACGGCTATCCCACCCAAACACATTATACTGAGTCTGAGCCAACCAGTCCTTACGACAAACCATCGCAAGAGTGCATATTTTATAAAGTCCTTTGATCTGAACCTCGAACTTACCGCACACTTTGTTTATTAAGCAGACGCTCTAACCATTACACCACGGAAGCTGTTCAAAAGAGTAAAAAAAAAATTCCGTGTTTCTTTGAAATTTTATTGTAATATTTGTGTTAATAAACATATTGCGCACTGATGCATCGCTATATGATACATGATACAGTTTTGGTAGTAAATCAATACGCTATGACACATAAGGCCAAATGAATAAATGTTGTGGTTCTGAATACAAGTTGTTAAAATTTGATGTAAAATTGATTTGAAGTGTTATTAATTAAACAAGTGAAATTAAATACCTTGAAAATTTATTTGACAGCCGTTAGTCACGAAAGTGGACTAGATATTGGTCGCCATGTGTGTCTAGTCCATTTATTGCTGTTTTGTTAGGCATACACGGTCGCCAAATATATATATACTACCCAGGGCATCAATTCACCCACTCATTCCACTGGGGACACTAAACTACTTAAACTGCCCAGGGCATCAATTCACCCACTCATTCCACAAGGTACACTAAACTACTTGAACTACCCAGGGCATCCATTCACCCACTCATTCCACTGGGGCACTAAACCACTTGAACTACCCAGGGCATCCATTTGCCCACTCATTCCACTGGGGACACTTAACTACTTGAACTACCCAGGGCATCAATTCACCCACTCATTCCTCTGGGGCACTAAACTACTTGAACTACCCAGGGCATCCATTCACCCACTCATTCCACTGGGGACACTAAACCACTTTGAACTACCGAGGGCATCCATTCACCCACTCATTCAACTGGGAACACTAAACCACTTTGAACTACCGAGGGCATCCATTCACCCACTAATTCCACTGGGGACACTAAACCACTTAAACAACCCAGGGCATCCATTCAGCCACTCATTCCACTGGGAACACTAAACCACTTGAACTACCCAGGGCATCCATTTAGCCACTCATTCCACTGGGGACACTAAACTACTTGAACTACCCAGGGCATCCATTCACCCACTCATTCCTCTGGGGCACTAAACTACTTGAACTACCCAGGGCATCCATTCAGCCACTCATTCCACTGGGGACACTAAACTACTTGAACTACCCAGGGCATCCATTCACCCACTCATTCCACTGGGGACACTTAACTACTTGAACTACCCAGGGCATCCATTCACCCACTCATTCCACAGGGGACACTAAAACTCTCCTTTGCCTGAATCCGAACTATCACTGTATATGTTGCGACTGTTCCAGACACAAACAAGACGATATTCTACCTACCTGAAATGATGACAGACTCGGGGATACAAGAGGGGGACAAGGTATGCATCGACCTGACGAGGCACAACTGAAGGAGATCTAGACGGTTGCAGGGAGCTATTCAGCTAGAATGAGTCAGGTAGGGCAAAGATGTAACCCTCATAGTGCTGGCAGGGAGCTCAGCTAGAATGCGTCAGGTAGGACGAAGATGTAACCCTCATAGTGCTGGCAGGGAGCTCAGCTAGAAGGCGTCAGGTAGGACGAAGATGTAACCCTCATAGTGCTGGCAGGGAGCTATTCAGCTGGAATGAGTCAGGTAGGACGAAGATGTAACCCTCATAGTGCTGGCAGGGAGCTATTCAGCTAGAATGAGTCAGGTAAGACTAAGATGTACCCTTATAGTGCTGGCAGGGAGCTATTCAGCTAGAATGAGTCAGGTAGGACTAAGATGTACCCTTATAGTGCTGGCAGGGAGCTATTCAGCTGGAATGAGTCAGGTAGGACGAATATGTAACCCTCATAGTACTGGCAGGGAGCTATTCAGCTGGAATGAGTCAGGTAGGACGTGTTGTACTGTTTGATGGGTATTTTAGAAGTTATTAGATGTAATTAAGACAAAACTTTTTGTACGACCACTTCTTTATAGCTTTATGAGGCAACGTTTTGCTACAGCTTCTTAAACTCATGTAACGCTAATATTCTTGCTTAACATTGGTATAGAAGCTACACCCAAACGTTGTCCAATAATCCTACAATATAACGTTGTTCTTAGTTATTAACTGTTTGTTATGTTGATGGTTGCCGAGACGAGCTATTGCAAAATAACCTATGATCCATGTGATAATGCGATATTGTGATAGCACGATGCGACATGGTGATGTCATGTCATGTTATCACCATGTCATTTCATGTTATCACCATGTCATGTCATGTTATCACCATGTCATGTCATGTTATCACCATGTCATGTCGTGCTATCACAATGTCGTGTTGTGCTATTACAATATCACAATATATTGTATGAGCCCAATAGTTAGCCTTGATATAATCTTCAATAAATCAGTCATTACATGTATACTCTTGAGTATTGCCAGTCTTATGTTTATTCTGGATAATTTAATATTACTGCGTTATAACATGACACTATTTCCTTCATTTGTCGTACATTGCAGCCTTTTGTTGAAATGTTGTCAATGTTTATGTCACTAGGCTAATTAATTCGGTTTTAAAAACCTACATCGTTGGCAACTGTGCAGTTTCAAATGTTTACAAGTTTACAAGTTTTGGCATTTAGAAAATGAGCCCAGGAGCCTAGTAGGTTTTAAATAACGTTAAAAATCCACTTTGTGCTTTGCAGATTCCAGAGTTATCAAAGGGCGACGTGGTACAGATTATTGATGATGAAAAAAAGGTTCAAGTTCTACAAGAAGATCCTGGCGGGTGGTTTGACGCCATGAGGCCGGTAAGAATTTAAGTTGTAACAATCTTGAGATTACAACTTACAATCCAATATTTGGAATAATCTAGATCGGTTAAAAATACCTAAACCGGTATTCGTTTTCATTTCCGTGTTCACAAGTCAGACCCATTAACAAAGGTTTCAGAGGGAGTTTGGGGGTTAGGGGTTGGGTGGGAAAGGGTTAATGGAGGAAAGATGGATGGAGTCAATAGCTCAGTGGTAAACGTGTTGAACTACGAACTAGGAGGTCTGGGGTTTGAATCCTGCCCATGAGGCTCAGTGTCATTCTCTGTATTAGAAAACAATTTACATTCAGCGAGGTCAAATTAAAATGCTATAAAACAGTAACGCTTTTTGTTTGCAGGTACTAGCCGAAACTCACCGGTTTCACTGTATCACATAACCACATTGGTGATGCCGGCTTTCCTCGTGCAATAATCTTTACCACCATGAGATAACAGAAACTTTTTGGAACTTATTTTGAACAAAGGTCAAGGAACAGCCCAGAAACATCTTATTTAATATTAAAGAAGTTGCAATCCCCAAAAATAGTTCATATTAGAAGTATTATCTATATAAGTATTTATAACTACCAGCAAAAAAAGTATTTTAACTGCAACTATGATATCAGGCCTGTAATTTTTTTTGGTGAATAAAGATGTTAGGAAAACGTGGACGTATTCTTAAAATTGATTCCGATGGAGACATTGCTGTGAAGTTTGGCTCCAAAATGTTCCTGCTCAACCCGGCGTGGTGCAATAAGGTTGATGGTGAGGTGGACGATGACGACGACGACAATAACAAGGAAGATGACAACGACGGGGAAAAATTAGAGACTGCATCAGAATCTGGTAAATTAACATTATCATTTTGAAAAGTTATTGCAAAACTTGACTGATGAGGATAATTATTATCATTATAAAATCATAGAATATATTTTGTAATTTAACTATAATTTTATGAGCCAGGAACCTTTTTTTTCAAATCGATCTTAGGCAAAGTTG
>JAULCD010581023.1:0-13654 GCA_032361085.1 Calliostoma canaliculatum
GGGCATTTGTGGACCAAACCCATTTACCCAGTGACATGGTTTATGACGTCGTAAAGTTATGACGTCTTTGTGAAACGAGGGCCAGATCTCCAAGACAGTGACCATGACAACACTTGAAAAAGATGAACTAACAACGCTGGCGTTAAAATATCAACTTGTATTTCTTCTTTGCTGTCCTGATTAGGTTCTTATCCATAGTTTTTGTTTTAAAAAAACCCACCTAGAATCTAGTTTCAATTTGAAATGACCAAAATAATATATATATATATATAATATTTTGGTCATTTCAAATTGAAACTAAATAATAAAAACAGAAATACGTTGGGTTATTTTTTTCAACAAAAACTATGGATAAGAATGCTTCCACTGTCGACTCAACAGACCGTTTCGCCTCGGTGAAAGAATCTGACCTAGCCACCATTTTTTTGGACGGTAGATCTAAAAGCATGTTGCGGAAAACTCACTGGGGAGTATAAATGTAACAATGTAAAAAGAAAAAAAAAATTAATATATACTTTTTTTTTTTTAAATTTGAGAAAATCCAACCATTAGTTTCAAAACTCTAAACATACATAATACATATATCCATCGAATATTTGTAATAAAATTAGAGATATAAATTCTATCAAATTTAATGTTATGTTAGAATTAAATTAAATTACACACATATTTATACTATATGCCTACCTTATCTTCAACTAGTCCTGGTTAAATCCAACCAATTTATTTTATTTTAGAATGACAAATCAACGAACTTTTAAACACTTCCCACTGACGAATTAGCTTTAACTCTTCGATATTTCTACGCCGATTTTCGGACAGTGGATGGCAAATACTATGCCAAATCGTTGGCGTACACTCAACAATTCACTGCCATTTGAACGCAGAATAAACACTTTGCAGGACATTGCTTTTCACAGTGCCAAACACGTGTTTGTTGGCATGTTGCGAAGATAACTTACCACAAACAAACAACAATCTCTCACCAGTTACAGTATCGACTCGTCCTCTTGCTAGAAGAGACAGTATTCGGCAATTGGTCAAGTTGGGGGATGGGTTCTTTGGGATCACGGGAAAGTCTATTCACGGGCGAAGGATGCTGGTTAATAGTGATAAACTTATGGCTACAGTCCATGTTTATAAATAATTGTAAATGGAAGACATTTGTCTTAAAGGTATGTTTCAATCAATAACAAGTAGTTGTGTATTTTATTTATTATGCGTTTGTTTATTGTTTTTAAAATTCAAAACATAACACCCCTTATAGTGATTGAGTTTATTTTGTTTACCGGAAGTTAGGTCCCATTAAGCAGCAGCATACACGAAGCAAAAAAGTCTTATCTAAAAATTCGTTATTGTAGAATGGAGATAAACCTGCTGTGTTTTCAAATCAGAGGACTGCTTGTTCGGTTTCAAATGTCAAATTTAGAGGTATCAATTTTATATAAAAGTCCTGTGATTTGAAAACACAGCATGTGTGTCTCCTAGATGGATAACACGACATTATTTCAGTACAACAAGCCGTATATCACAGGTGCAGAAGTCCTTCAAAAACAGAAGAAGGTTATCATAGTCAAACCAATACGTCAAAAGTAAAGAATATAAACAACAACTCTCCAGCAACACATCACACTTTGATATCTTTAAAATATTACATAGTTGATACTAAAAAATCTCTCTCTTTCTCTCTCTCTCACGCACACACATACACTCACTCACACACACACAAACACACACACACATATACACAAACACACACACATATACATACACATACACAAACACACACACATATACATACACATACACAAACACACACACACAAACACACATACACAAACACACACGAGAACAAACACACACACATGCACACACATACACAAACACACACGTCTCGTTTGAACCAAATGTCTGAAGGTCTGGATCTGAACCGCATTTTCAAAGGTCATTACGTAAACCAAATTTCTGAAGGTCAAAATTTGATCGACGTCCAGTTTACTATGGTTTGAAAGAAATGCCAAATCGTTGAAAACTGTGCACATTCCAAAGGAAAATAGGATTTTTATAAACTGTGTACATTGGCACATTGTCATTGTTAATGTTTATAAGGTGGTGATGTAACGACGGCTTGAGGAAACTGGTCTAGGGCCCCGTTCATCAAACCAATCTTAGGTTATGATGAGAAACCACTCTACAGGACATTGTTTCAAAACTTGCTTACGGTCTAAACACTAAGATTGATTCGAGAACGAGGCCCGGGGAAAAGAAGGTATCTCCACACATCGTGGCAAGGTTGGTGAGCAACACAACATAGGACTCCTACCAATAGGGCAAGTTGGAGAGTGTCTGTATCAATTCTGTGAGGATGTTTAGAAGTGGGGAGGCATACTTCAGGATTATTGGATGTCAACTTCGTGCTCGTAGATTCACAACGTTTCCCGACATATGTCTGCTCCTTCATCACCTGATGTTGGAGTAAGCATGTGCACTAAAGCGCTGTGAACTTGCGAACAAGAAGTCGACAACGAAAAATCCTGAAGGTGTGTCTGCATCGCAATGGGGTTGTGAGTGCTTACAAACTAGTGATATTTTAGTCTAATTAGAATTTTTGGCACACGAGCGTTCAGTTTAAAAAAAGGAAGACGTATCCTTACATCAGAGTGTTTAGATAAAAGGTAAGAAGTCTTAGCCTCACGAGTGCTAAGACGAGTGCGTGACAAGAACTTTGTGGAGTCAGAACTTGACAATAATAATCGTCCTGAACCTTGAACAAAATCTTTGATACTAGATCTTCTTATGGTATTTTGTCGGATATTCCCACCGGATCAACCCTGTTATGACAACAAGGAAGACAACTGAAAAGACGGATATGAACACAATTAGTCAATGTTGCAGGTGGTTGTCCTGATTGAACAGAGGGTTACCATGAACTAGAGTGAAACTGTTTATTGTGCCTATAAACTATCCTTCCTATTACAATAGTTACACATTGGAGGGTTTGGGTTTTTAGCTTATGCGAGTAAATTGTGGTAGTACAGATATCAATTTGGAACTGGTGCTAAATGCCCCCCCAGTTACAAAGCTATCTCTGCTCTACGACAGTCGTCGTTATATTATCATCGTCAATGTTATATTTCAGCACTTATAAACGAGTTTGCCTTAGATCACTTTGAGGAACGGGGCCCTGATTGCTACTCGTTTTAATAAGTCTGATAAAACCTTTGAAGTACATTTAGAAGTAACAAGACACAGTTCAGAATCTGTGGTTTTCATCTTCTTGTTGGTATGCTCTTGACTTTTCGGGGCATACGCTTGCTCCTTCATCGTAATAAATCTTTATTTTTTTATATAACTTACCTGATAACTGGAAAGGTGGTTATCATCACGAAAGTTTTAATTAGAACGCAAGTTATAATAAACGAAAAAGTATCAAATTCATGTTATAATGCTCTGCAAAACAAACAATCAACAAAAAAGGATTTTTTTAGTTTAAAACTCCACCAGACAATTTAAAGGTGAGAGAAGGATACATTTTGACTGGCATATTATTATTCACCTAATTGTGACCTCAAAACTAAAATTAAAACTTCGGTGTTGCTGGTTTTTATAATACATCATTGAGCAAAATAAATCTGTTGGTTGCAATAGTCATTCACTATTTTGAAACTAGCCCTTATTTTTAAACAAGACTTCTTTGACTAATATGTGATTTATTCTTTTTACTGCTGTTACATATTTGGAAATTATCCAAAAATAAAAATAAACACAACTGAACATAAACTAGCGATAATAGGCTCGAATAATAGAATTGGGAACAATGTTATTTTGTGAAAATATAGAATGTTAAGCAGGATATGGTTTAGATATTTTACTGTTGATGTTGCTGCATCTATGTTGATGAGTTTTAATGTTCATAGGATGCAGTTAGTGAATCAGTACTGCCTATTTAGGGTCGGTATGATTTAAAACTAAACATTGCTGTTGAAAACTTAATCGGTGATAATTTGTTTAAAAGAGTCCCTTTAATTATAATCAGATAGGTTTAGAATAGGCAAAGGCTGGAGGCTGGAAACAGAGACAGACAAGTAATGTGCTGAGCGCTTGAAGAGTCCATGTCGACTTGCTTTATGACTGTTCCTCTATAACTATATGCTATATTAAGGATTACACTATCCCCTCTACAAGCATCCTGGGTAACGCAATTACGCTCGCTAACGACTATGCTACATACCCCCTAGAAAGTATCGAAGGGTTTCTGCCGATTCGAATTACGTGTCGGTAAAAATAGCTGTTCAATGAAATGACACGTCTTACGCCTTAAATATATGCAACATCTGTTGACTTTGTGATACACGTCCCTTTTTACAAATAGAACGTGATCCCACGTTCTGACGTGGACAATATTAAGACAAATGTGTATATGCAGGACAGTGGCCTAAGATAGACTTATCATTATATAGTTACAAATACATGGAGCTCGAGGCACAATGGCTGTGTCACAAGGAAAGTTACAAAGTGTACATGTGTTTGCACTGTGGCTCAATGGCGCAACAGGCAGCATGATTTATAAAATTTGAATAAAATATATGCATAAGGATGATTAACTTTTTCTTTTGAGTAGAGAGCACCATGGCTGAAGAAGCGCAATGGGCCGTACATGTATAATTAAGTAACTATTACACAGTAGAACATTGTTTGTACCGTGGCTTAGAGGCGCAAGGTAAAAGCAATATTCATGTTTTATAAATTATTAAACAGGTGGACCATTTTTTTTATATTTTGTTTAACAATAACAACTTTGATCAAAGTTAAATATATACATATATACATCTGTTCAAATCAAATTATTGGTACAATTATTAAGGTGGATCTGAGGTTAAGCTGAATAATTTTAATATTAATCATGTGATACGGTTCTTTACACGAACAATTCATTTAACTTTTATTGCTATTATTAACTTTTGTTTCTGTTTAGCCCGTAATGAATTTGAATTAAAATATCTACACCTTTGGTATTTTTAGGATATTAATTTTGTAAGCTGCATATAGTGTGTATAGTTTGTTGTGAAATTTTGGTAATTACTGCATAACAGTATGTCCGCTAAGACTGATATAAAGGCAGACAATGGATATTATATTGAAGATAACTATTTTCATAACAATGAGTTCTTGTCATTACTTTGACTCTCAAGTTTTAAAAACTTTTGAATTATGAATGTCTTGCATAATCTCCCATTTTGTCTTACTTTAGGCGAGCACTGTCTCATAATAGCTTAGGGCAATGTTCAGATTCGAACCATCAAGTCATTGAATTTATACGTATGTCATATGTTGCAAAATTTCATAATGTTAGTCAATGTGCAGACATTTCTGACTGGTACTGCTTTTAAATCGGTGCCTTTTAAGGTATCGCTCGCTTCATTACTGCAAACAAATCATAGTAGTGTTTTTGCAATTTTGTAGTAAGTCAATAAAACAACTATATTATAGTTAACTCAATGAACAAAATACCCCTTTTAGTTCATAAAATATATCTGATAATTTGCTTTATGTAATTAGAGCGCAAATTCTCTTTATTTATGCCAATTTATGACGCATGATAAGTAAATTGTTTCTTTGTCAACAGACACTAATATACAAAATGGTTATCAGTTATAATTATAGAAACAATAGTATATGAAGATCCACCTTAGTAATGACACAACAACTAACATATATATGACAATATGACAGTTATAATACATTATGTACAAGTTTTATCTGACATAGGATTCATAATGAATGTTACAATGTTTAATGAAAAAAAGGTCAGCCATTTCTACTCAGTTGCATTGGTCTTTATTTGTCCTTGCTATTGCTTCATAGCATAATTAAGTATCTTTTGGAAAGTTTATTGGTCGTCTAATTTACTCACGTTCACTATAGAGCATTCCGTCTACGGCCCAAATGTACAACAAACTTTATTTCTCATAATTTACTATTTCCGATGTCATTAAAACCATTAACTCATTATCAAACGAATTCATTCAGATAACTTCTACTTTGTTCTTTTAACCATTGTTAGAAAACTGACTATTTCTTTTCATAATTTCCACCTTGTACTTTTCAGTCACTCATTCATAATCAACATATAATCTCAATAATTTACCATTACACAACATATAATTCATAACTCATTCATCTCTCATAACTCATATCTCATATCGACAAACGATTTTCACTTTTCAATATCCACATTGCAAACACATCACTTCAAAGACAATTTCAACAGCACATCAACACTCACAAGAAAATTACCATACTCTCAATTACTTTCATTTAACTTTCATACTTACACATACTTTTGTCTCACACATTCATACAGAACACGTGACTGAAATAACATACATAAAGATGAAGTTTGTTTCCTTATCGATATAAATGAGCCGAAAGATTTAAAATGTATAATGTAGTTTGTTGTACAATATTTGTAAGTAAGGTAGGAAGGCAGACATTTAAAAAGACAGAGAACATGCTCATTAGTTGATTTGTAGGACAATTACGGGCAATGTGACCTCGCTGATTACAACTGTAGCAGCGGCGACTGTGAAATCTAGGTGGGTGACAGAAGTTGCGCCGCGGGGGAGGTGTGAGTGGCGGGGGCTGAATATGCGGGGGTTCAAAAGGTGAAGGGTAATTGCGGGGCTCATTATTATGAGAGTGATTTGACATATTTGAATGTTGTACCATATTAATGGACTGATGTTGTAAATCTGCAACTTGCACTTCTAAAGTTTCCACTGTTTCTGTAATGTTACTATTTGTAGAAATATGGCAGGTTGCTTCAAATATGTCAGCACTCTCAATGATCTGCTGAAGGGTTTCATGGGGTCTTGTTAAAATGAAATATTTGACCTGTGGCTTGGAATTTCGAAAAATAAGATCTTTAACGAATTCATCATGGTTGCAATTGACAACTTCCGCATCATGACGAATTGATTGCAAGAAATTTTCAAATGGTTCAGTGGTTTCCTGTTTTCGATCAATTAGCTTATTTTTAAGATTAATAATTTGAACCGAATTTGGCAAATATCGTTTTAAGAATAACGATCTCATTTCTGGCCATGATAAATACTCATTGTTTAAGATCCCATCAAACCATTGGGATGCAGACTTGGTTAGACAGAGAGGAAAGACAGCTGCAATATCCTGTTCCTTTAAATTTTGAAAGGAGACATATTTTTCGAATCGTTTTAACCAAAATGGTGCTGAATTTTGATTTTCACCGTCGAAAATTGGCAACGGAATGTTTGAACAGGAGATTGCTCTTAACACACTCTGTGGGTCAGAGGTCGGGGGTGTGGGCGTGGCTTGGTGAGCGTCGCGGAATGCTGGGTGGATGATCAGAGGGTTGGGAGAGATAGAATTTTCTGCAGAGGAGGAGAGATTTAAGGTTTGGGTGGAGACGGAATGTCTTTCTATCTGTGAGGAGTGATTTTCTAGCGATGAATTTGAATTTGATACCCGCAGTTTTGAGGGTTTTTTCTTCAAAAGTTGTTTCTTTAAAAAGGACATGATTAATTACTTTCCCAAAAAATACTCAAGACAAATAGAGCTCAAAACACTTACCCAGTGGAAATAGCACTTTCAGTTACAATTGTCAAAATGAATGTTTTCCTTTCCAAGGTCAGGAGAAAGTCACTTTAAAATAAGGCCGAACTGCTGGGTGACGTTTTCTTTCGGAAGTTTTAAAGTTGGTAATCTTGAAGTTGGAGTTTCTTTGGTGTACGTGTCTGTAACTTCTTGTCCTAGTTCTTGAAATTTGGAAAACTATGTTTTGTCCTTGGTCCTGGTTCCGAGTCGTGGTCCTTGTCCTTGAAATGTGGGCACTCGCTTGCTGAAGAGGTAACTTGGGAATCGAGTACCACAGATCTCACACCAGTGTCCCAAAAAGGTTTTAATGGTATATATGTAGTTGTATGTTGCGATCTTCTTTATAACACAGCCAGGATAGTCGGTCCACATATATTTATTGAAGATGGTTATGAGTTACATAGATCAGTAGGTGGCTCCTCACAGAGAGAAAGAAAGGGAGGGCAGCAGAGGCTTATGTCGGGGCTTGAGTCCAGCTCGCTCCTAAGTCCAGTTCTCTTCTTGAGCCCAACCCGAAGCCTCGCCTCTCCTTCCTGGTCCTCCTCCTTGTACAAAATATCACCGTCCCTTATATACCTGCCTCAGATCCAGTCATTGGTCACCGTGCTATATGTGGCGACTCATGGTCAGCTGTTAAACTATTGACCTGCCCTTATCTTGTGGCATGTGGTCTTATCAGTTGAATAATCAACAATGTAGAATAATGACGGCCCGGGTGACCGATGGTCAGTTAGGTAACCTGCCTTTATCTTATACATTGATTTTATGTATAGCAACGGTCGACTGGATTTGGGCATAATACACGTTCAATATATTAACATATTGTTGACTTTGTGACACATGATTTTGACTCGGGGAGTCAAGTGGGTTATTCACCATTATCATGGGCTCTAAGAGCGTCTGTGAGAACACAAAGTGGAGCAACACTTGGCTGGCTCGTGACGTCACACAGCATGTGCAACATGCCTGGCACAGGCTACTAGCCAGCTCAGCCCAGGTGAATAACACCAGTTATTGATTTTATTCAGTCGCATTTTTTAGGTTAGCTCCTTCTCTCCAATTCTACCGTAGATAATAATACTATAATACTGGCTATTTATAGCGCCAAATCCACCCACGAATGCATGCTCAAAACGCATATTATTACCCTGGTCATCGGATCCAATGTTCACTAAGATTATCCAATAGCAGCAAGTGTATGATAAACTCGCTAGTAATAAATATGAATTTATGCTAAATTTCTTCCTGAATATCGGTTGGCTGTAATATATCAGAAATCTCATTTATATATGTATATATATATATACGATTTTCAGACTAAAATCATTGTTTTAATCTCTGTAACATACATACAACTGGGTATCTCCCTTGACGATCATGCTAAGCTTAGCTAGAAAGTGATTAAGCAGATTTTAACGCGTCAACATCCTGCCGCACGTGCATGTGCACCACCTTACATCTGATCACAATTTCTTCAGTGTAATCCCTGCATAGAGGAGCTGGAATTACACAAGTGGGGCAGGCAAAATTCCAAAGAATCGGGAGGGAAATATATGTATGTTTACAGAGATTAAAACAATGATTTTAATCTGAATATCGTATGTTTTATCTGTAAACATACATACAACTGGGTACTCGTATTCGACGGAAAACACACAGGATGGTGGGTTCTGTAATTCCATGCCGCTCCCTTGCCTAAATGCGGTAAAAAAAAACCACCCCGATTATGACAAGAAGTCCTCACAACACTATGAGGATGAGGTCGAATCATGTAAACACAAAACGACATAAGGTGAAGGTCATTCACCGATAGTGTTAGACAAACAACATATTACAGATACACAACTTGAGCCCGCAGCTGTCGAAAATTGTGAATCTAGTCGTAGCCAGATAAGAGGAAACATTGAGCACAATTTTTGTCAAAAATACTAGCAACAATGAGCTCTTATATTCAGTATAATTTTAAGACTGGGGAACCAGGTTCGAATCCCAGAAATAAAACAGACAATACAGAACGCATGCATAACACAGAAAAAACTACAGAAGGCCAGTTCACCAAGTTTGTACACAATTATGCAGAGACATGAAGTACAATAATAATTACTGTCGCAACTACGAGGGGACCAACTCTCTGGAGCACCTCGATATCAACTATAGAGACGACACGCAAATAATGAGAGGCGAACGCGAATGTTGACTTCCAGAAGCAACCTTCCATGATTGACGAGACTGAGCAAATACTATGGAGAGCCAGTGAAACCGCGATGGCTCTTACTGCATGCGGGTGCGAGGAGGTAGGTGGCGCGAGTCCGCACGCTTCGTACGCGTTCAGTATGACCGTTTACAACCAGTAAGAGATTGTATTCTTAGTAATTTCTTTCTTAGACGTGGTTGAGATCGGTATGAACAGCCGACGAAAATGTCTCCGACGCTGTTCAGACCTGTCTAGATATATACGAAGCGCTCGGACTGGGCACAAGGATAAATCTTTATGGTCATCGGGCCCTAAGATGGTAGATAGGGGTGAGATATCAAACGTTCTGGTATCTTGGCCCGGAAGCTGATTTTTGGCGAGAAAATCCCATCGTAGACCAAGATGTACCTTGCCGTGCACACAATGGTCGAACGTAATTCTTCCCACATCGATAGCATGAATTTCCGACACATGCGCCGCAGTAGCGAGCAATAGAAGGAAAACAGTTTTACGGGATAGTAAATCGAATGCAACATCATCAAGTGGTTCATAAACATCACTAGTGAGGTGTTGCAAGACGACTGACTAATCCCAAGCTGGTGGGCGGAATTTACGCGATTGATCATTCACTGAGAAAGCACGTAAGATCTTCAGCAACTCCGGTACTTTCGTCATCTTATCACCCTTCTGCGAAGTTACGACGGATTCTATCGCTGCCAGAAAAGTCGAAAGCGTTGAGCCCTTCAAACGCCGAGACAATTTAAGATGTAACAAATCGTGGGAGACGGTTGTTGACGCGAAAAGATCTACTTGGGGCGCCTAGAAGCGAGTCGTCAGCTGGTGAAACACTGTCGGGTGGAGCATCCACTCTGTAGGAGACGGCCAAGATGGTCTCGACAGGGCGTGGGCTACGACGTTTCTGGCCCCCGGAATGTGTAGATCTCTGATCTCCATGTCGAGCGAGTCGACAAGATCGTAGAGCCTGAACGTCCGGTTCAACAGGATCGCAGAGCGCGTCGTTTTCTGTCTGTTGATACAGCAGACTACTACCTTGACGAGATTGACCCCCGGTAGGAAACGAATGTAGATACTGAGTTGGCACCAGGTCCGACTTCTGGAGCTTTACTCTCAGGACAGATGTCACTTCTCCCTGAAGTGCATCGGCGGATGGATGACACAGAAGACTGTCGTCTAGATAGAAGGCGATGCCGATGGAGATATTCTATGACCGTATTATTCGCGTGAAAATGAACGAGGCCGTAGAAATTCCAAACGAAAGGGCCACCAACTGGTAGTAAATACCGCTGTAGACGAACCGGAGGTACTTCTAGAACTCGGAAGACATCAGAATGTGGAGATATGCGTTCGGCAGCACCATTCGTCGCAGGATGCTGAGTGTTACCTTGCTGAACTTGGGCCGGGATTGACGATAACTGGCGTTGAACCTCTCTTTCCCCAACGTCGCTTAGGATAAGAGTCCTTCTTCGACTACAACCGAGAGGAAGACGCGGAAGTCGACGCCGTAGAAGTAGAACCACGAGCTAGCGTATTTAGATTTCTTTCCTGAAACAAAAGGTGAAGATTCTAAAGCACGTTTTGCTGACTTTCTAGCCTGTTGTTTTACGCAAGAGCATAAAGGTGAAAATTGGGAATCGAGGTGTTAATGCATTCTGAACAACAAGACTCCAAAGTGCATTGCCGTTCACAACAATCGGGACTAATTGAATGCGGATCGTGAACGGAGAAACGTAATTTACAGCCAGAACAGAGCGTTGGTTCTGCTGGCAACGCCATCTTGGAAAAACGAAATATCTACGCTTTATCAAGTGCCACCATAATTAATATGAATTAATTACGCAAAGTGATTAAACATGTTATAGAATAAGAAAGTATACGAGGTGAAAACTTCCCTGACAAACCAGAGACTATTCCCAAGTTGCAAAAGCCGGCGGATCTCCTCACTTGAAACATGACTGCTCTTAGCAGCGGTAGAATCCAAAGTGAGGGAACACCTGGGTGGTCACGTGGGCCTTGTTTCGCACATGCAGCACACATAACAGGTGAGCCTAGGCAGGCTAAGCCAGGTAACTGACAAGTTCTTTTGTTTGTAGGTCAGGTCGCTTAAGTAGGTTAGCTCCTTCACTTCTACCATAAGTAATATCAATATGGCATATTGTATATTGTATGATAAATCCGTAGGTAATAAATATGTTAATATCCCTAAAACAAAAATTGTTGTATTTGGAGGAGGACCGGCAAGCAGTACAAGATTATATTTTCGTTATAAAGAGAGGGAGCTTGAGATTTTAGATAGTTATGTTTACTTTGGATTTAAATTACATAGAAATAAACGAATGGTATCTTGTATCAAGTGTTTAGTAGAAAAAGGCAACAAAAGCAATGTACTGTTTACAATTAAAAAAACCCACGAAATGTCAATTTGCCTTAAGATTGTAATTTATTTGTCTTTAATATTATGGTGGCACCTATTCTATTATCCCTTTGGCATCCCTGACGTTTATAATTAGCTGGCTGAGACTTCGGTGTCCCACTCTGTCTGCCTCAAAACAACATTGCATGACAAGGGTTAAGTGTTACAAAAGATAACTAAGTAAATCAAATGAATCATGTAGGTCACTGGTTCACTCCATGATTTTTGTGAATGTGCCATGTTGTCACTTTCACTGTTTTCAACAGCTAAGCAGTAGAGGATTGTTACCTGGTGGTAGTCGGTACCTCAACAGTTAAGGGGGGTTGCCTAGTAAGTGCTAGCGCCCAAACAATAGAGGGAGGTGGTCTGGTGGGTGATGGTACCTAAACAATAGAGGGAGGTGGCCTAGTGGGTGGTGGTACCTAAACAATAGAGGGTGGTTTTCTGTTGAGAGGTGGTACCTAAACAATAGAGTCTGGTGGCCTCGTGGGATGTGGTACCTAAACAATAGAAGGTGGTGGTCTGGTGGGTGATGGTACCTAAACAATAGAGGGAGGTGGCCTGGTGGGTGGTGGTACCTAAACAATAGAGTGTTGTGTTTTGTTGGGTGGTGGTACCTAAACAATAGAGGGTGGCGGTCTGGTGTGTGATTGTAGCTAAACAAAAGAGGGTGGTGGCTTGGTGGGTGGTGGTACCTAAACAATAGAGGGTGGTGGCCTGGTGGGTGGTGGTACCTAAACAATAGAGGGTGGTGGCCTGGTGGGTGATTGTAGCTAAACAATAGAGGGTGGTGGTCTGGTGGGTGGTGGTACCTAAACAATACAGGGTGGTGGCATGGTGGCCTGGTGGGTGGTGATACCTAAACAATACAGGGTGGTGGCCTGGTGGGTGGTGGTACCTAAACAATAAAGAGCGGTGGTCTGGTGTGTGATGGTACCTAAACAATAGAGGGTGGTGGCCTGGCGGGTGGTGGTACCTAAACAATAGAGGATGGTGACCTGGTGGGTGGTGGTACCTAAACATTAGAGGGTGGTAGCCGGGTGTAGCCTGGTGAGTTGTGGTACCACAACAGTTGAGGGGGTTGCCTAGAAAGTGCTAGTGCTCAAACAATAGAGGAAGGTGGCCTGGTGGGTGGTGGTACCTAAACAATAGAGGGCGGTGGCCTGGTGGGTGATTGTAGCTAAACACTAGAGGGTGGTGGTCTGGTGGGTGGTGGTACCTAAACAATACAGGGTGGTGGCCTGGTGGGTGGTGGTACCTAAACAATAGAGGATGGTGACCTGGTGGGTGGTGGTACCTAAACATTAGAGGGTGGTAGCTGGGTGTAGCCTGGTGAGTTGTGGTACCACAACAGTTGAGGGGGTTGCCTAGAAAGTGCTAGTGCTCAAACAATAGAG
>JAULCD010581134.1:0-13654 GCA_032361085.1 Calliostoma canaliculatum
ATTCGGCACCGGTTCCAATTCGATCTCTGCACTACGACAGTCGTAAGCCTATGATAAGTAACAACTCCACAGGACATTGTTTCAAAAATCCCAACTTAGCCTAAGATCGCTTTGAGGAACGGGGCCTAGGTTGTTTGTCTTAGAATGTGTGATATCGTACACATGTGTTGAATATATGAATCTAGTTGTCAAACTACTATAGTATTGGAAAAATTCCAATTACTTAATGTCTATTGTTAATCGAAGACGAAATCAACTTACAACATCCAACTAATTACTATGTTTTGAAACAAGTAATTATCGGAAATGTGACACAACATTTATTACCGTCATATTAAAACGAAGAAATCGACATTAAACAACAGGCCACGTGATGGAAGCCTCTTTGTTTGTCACACCTGTTCTTTTAATTTGCATAATGAAGGATAAAATAAACAAAATCTTTAAACATTTTGTTAATTTTGTCGACCAGTTTCAATTTACTTATAATCATTGCAGATTAATATTTCTTCTTGTACCACCATTCAAACGTATGTGTTGACCTTACGGTTATTAGCCCCCGCCACACGTTTTGTGGGTGTATTAAAAGGACTCCGTCCGTCCGTCCGTCCGTGCAATTTTTTTCTTTTCCGGGGCAGAACTCTAAAAGCTTTTAATATTTTTCAATGAAACTTTGCAGGCAGCTGAAGCGGTGCCTTTTTCTCTTTTTGGAAATCTGGGGATTTCTATTTTTCTCAGCTTTCATGGAAATAGTGAGGACTTTGTCCCAAATAGGGGTGCTTTTTGTTTCTGGAGCAGAAATCGATACCGTTCAATATTTTTCAACAAAACTTTGCAATCATATTTTACCATTGCGGGGGATATTAATGACTTTGTCTTCTTGTTAAACGTCCATTTAAAATACAAAACTCTTGCTTTTGTAAAAAAAATTAAATACAATTGGCGGTGTTAAAAGTGTATTTTTAAGGTTAGAGGGCATTTGTACACAAAAAGGTGATTTTTCTTAAATTACTAAAAATTAAACTGCATATAGTTAAAAATGTTTAAATATACAAAACAGTAAAAAGTGTCTGACAAGGCAATTTTTTTTAAATTTAGGATTTTAAAACGTCTTTTTTAACATGTTTGTCAAAAGCCAAAAACGGTCCATGGATTGCCTCCCTTTGTTGTGAAGTCATTGAAGACTAAATCCAATATGACTTAAGCTTCCTACTCCGACTCGTATCGAGTTCATACTTTTGATCCGGTTCTTAAAAGTCACCCAAAAATGCAAACACTGACCGAAACATGTCAGACAGCCACAGTAATCCAGTGCACTAAAAGACCCAGTTGTTAAACAATGTTATAAACACATCTATAAGGTATGGGAGTTCACAGTGACTCAGTTATTTTGTAATATTTTGTAAGCCTATCTCATGCGCAGTCAAATTTATCAATGAACACGTGTTGTAGGCGAAAGATTATAATTAGTTAATGACGTCTTCAATTACATCACAACAAAGGGAGGTAATAAATGACGAAATAACGAAACGTTTTTAAAATGTATAAGGTTAATACAAAAAATAATAAGGTTAATAAAATTTAACATAAGTAAAATTAATATTTCCCCCTATTTAACATTTTCAAACAAATAAAAATCTCAAGAAAAAAAGGTTGATGTTTTAAATACAAATGCCCTTTAATTGCCTCAAAAATAATAGCGTTGAAAAACATTCATTTGGTAGGTATACAAACCCGATACACCTGTGACAAAACGCTAACTTTAGTGCGTTTATCAAATAGTTATCATAAACATCGAGTTTTAAGTATGCTTCACAAGTACTTTGTTGACGGAGTTTATAAAGTTTATAAATGTGTTAAAAAAGGGGACGTAAAGGTATCCACTTACATGGATCACGGAAAATTAGTCATGCCATTAGGTGCATAAGATATCCCTCTTTACCAGTAGCACCCACCTTGCAGACAAGTTGCATGCTAGAGCACCGTTTCACAAAGCCGTCGTAAATTTACGTTATAAACCATGTCAGTAGTTCGGTTCACAAATGCCAAAATAGTTGGAAACTGCATTTCCAAAGGAAAAAAACGCTTTGCAATTTGTAAGCCAATCCATCGGCCCAGTGACATGGTTTACGGCAGTTTTATGACCTCTACTAGGCAAGTGAGTTCGGCTTACAAATGAGAAGTTCGTTGTAAACTATGCTGATAAAAATGGATTAAAGTGCACAGTTTACCACAACTTTGTCATTTGTAAACATTGGCCCAGTGCTGATATCGTGCAGATTTGACCTTAACTTGAAATGTGAAATTGCTACGTTTTGAAAATATACCTTCCAAATATAAGATAGTGGTTTAAGTATCCCCTCAAAATGCCTACTTTGAAATTCATTTTATATCAGCCACCAATGACCGTGACCGTTAAAGCCGTCAGCATACAGTTGGTACCTAATTTGCCTGACTTATCTACAAGCATTCCTCTAAAGGTAATTTCTGTAACCAAATAAGATAGCTTTTAAACGATGACTTTGGCTCCCATTCATCCATGAACATAATATCCAACCAACATCAGTGTGTAATTAATGTCGACAAGCTCACAACTGTAGTGTCAAAGGTCAGGAACGGCTAAACGATTTGTGTGAGAAGTAAAATTGTAATAATATGATTTAACGTAACTTTATGTTTTGGATGCTAGTTTTATATCTATACATCGTCCTACTCATGGTTTAAATGCGCGTGAAAGTTGTACGTGCCTATTCGTTCTGTTAAATGTCGTCACAGTTAAATACACTCGAATGCCATCACAACATTACCATCAACAGGTACATACGTATATCTGTTCACTAGATATATTTTGTTAATTTTTTACGACAGTCATCTTGAACATTAATGATGCGCGATTAGATTACATTAAAATTCCCCTTACATTAGCAAAATACATTAACGATGTTTTGGTTAAGCAGCAATAGGGTAGAAGTTGAAGTTGAAAACGACTAGATGCAGTTTTATTTGGAGAAAAGATCAAAATGCTTTAAATACTTTAAAGAAACAGATATCTGTGCAACAAATATAATTTAACTTACCATAAATTTAAAATACCATGAAGGTTATGTTTAATTTTGTCCGATATGATAAAAAAACACCCCAAAAACGACAAAACACATGAAACACACAAAGTGTTCGACGGTACGAAATACAATTTAAATATACCAATTATAATACGAAATAGTTGGTACTCTGAATACACTTTTATGTTAGTCTGCTGAATTAAATTTAGTTTGACTTAAAACGATGACTGTGTTGTTAAAACCCTATCCTGTGGTAATTTGTTTTAAAGAGCTCCCATCGGGAGCTCTTTCGAACAAATTATCACAGGATAAATTTTCAACAGTTTTAGTTAATGGAAGACTGAATCTACGTACTGAAATCAAAATTTAATTCCACTGACATTCTAAGGGTTAAGACTATTCAATGGTTTCTCGTCCAAGTGCCAAGGAAACGTAATGCAAAAGATCACCAGTTAACTTTTTTTATGTTTTTCTAATCCTTTTTTTATTTAAACGCTAAATGAAAAAAATGCTACACGATCACGGCTAAGTCTTTCCCCGTTGGTTCGTGTAGCAAGTTGGAGACAAATGAACTATATAGGATTTCATCTCCAACAGTGGGACGCCAGAAGTCTTAAAAACAGCGAGGGGCTAGGACCACCTTGAAACATACACACGTTCATTTCCCACCGGGAGGATTGTATTTCCTCCTAATCAGATTGCAATGAGCAGATGTCAATTTCAAAATTAGATAATTTATTTCCTTCATGTTTAATTTTCCTCAAATGAGTGTTTGTCTCGGACAGTGGTTGAAATGAACACCAGACGCTGAATATTTCAGCGGTCCAGGCTTTGAAATGGATGACGGCCTTGGCCATAATGTGTATAGATCAATGGTGAAATGAACACCTCTTGCTATCATGTGACACCTTTTCGCGATAAACTTGTCGATTTCATCACCTGACGTCATTCTAGAGTTTCGTCTGTGTTTAGGATTGGTTTTAAAAGATGACACTTTGGGCAAGGTTGGAAGAACGTAGAGGCAAATTAACTATCCATGAACTATCTTTCTTCTGCGGGGTAAACATCACGAAAAAGTTAAGATTACCCAAGATAGACCCTAACATCTTAGACCTGACAGATTTCTTTTGTTTATATGACACAATCTACACATGTTTTGTACATGTCTTGTATGACACTTATTACTGGTTTGTGTATTTCTCTGTATTTTGCTTTTGTACCACCTGTGAAAAGTTACGAAGAAATAAAGAATGTAACAATTTGAATTTAGTATCTTCCGAGCGTCTTCTTTGATTTTTAGAATATGAGAATAAATAAAATCTGAGATCAACGTCATTGATTCAGTTGTTGGTTTTATAAATCATTCCCAAATTTGTAACTATATCAAACTTTTGCCATTAAGTTCCATTCTGTGGTAATTGGTTTCAAAGAGCTTCCAGAGCTTCCACATGATATGTTTTTAACAGCCTCAAATGAACGTAAGATAATAATATTGACAAATGAACGTTCAAAAGCAACATAAAAATCTGAACGAAGAAACATACAGGTGAAAGATCAAGGTCTGGATTGAAGGAGATTCTTTTAGGCTTGGGTATTTTTTAACTTCGAGTGTCAATAAATCCTGTATTGAAATTAGTTTATCGATGTCCTCACAACATGCCACACACACTCAGTGTTATCAACTTTAATCTATACTGCGTGAATTGACCAAAGTTTTATAGTATAACTGTGGCAATCATTTGTTGAAAATCTATCCTGTAGTATCCTTTTTAAAATAAACTTTTTAACAAGCCTCAACAATACAGGTTTTCAATAAGTTTCCACAGTGCAAGTTTTCAACAAACTTCAACAGCATAAGTTTTTAACAGGATTATACAATGCAGGTTTTCAATAGGTTACTTCACTGCAGGTTTTTAACAAGCTTCTACAGTGCATGTATTCAGTAAAAAAAGTATCAGTGCAGGTTTTCAACAAGCTTCTACAGTGCATGTTTTCAACAAGCTCCTTCACTGCAGGTTTTTAACAAGCTTCTAAAGTGCATGTTTTTAACAAGCATCTACAGTGCATGTTTTCAACGAGCTCCTTCACTGCAGGTTTTTAACAAACTTCTACAGTGCATATTTTCAACAAGTTCCTTCACTGCAGGTTTTCAACAAGCTTCTACAGTGCATGTTTTCAACAAGCTCCTTCACTGCAGGTTTTCAACAAGATTCTAAAGTGCATGTTTTCAACAAGCTCCTTCACTGCAGGTTTTTAACAAACTTCTACAGTGCATGTTTTCAACAAGCTCCTCACTGCAGGTTTTCAACAAGCTTCTAAAGTGCATGTTTTCAACAATTCCTTCACTGCAGGTTTTTAACAAGCTTCTACAGTGCAGATTTTGAACAAGCTTCTACAGTGCAGGTTTTCAACAATATTCTTGAATCTGTCATTTAGAATTTATTTTTAAGTTGTGTATTTTTTGTACTTTCCGCGACAATAAAGTTTCTTTTTACAATGTTTGTTACCATTTTATAATATTAAATCAAATATAGTCACAAAGAAGATGCTTTTTGTTTTCACCTGTCGCGTATAAACGTGTTCGACGCAATTCTGAAACTAAAATAAAAAGCGTCTGCTGGAGCTGTTTCTGCACTGTCATGATTTAAATACACATCTAAAATTAAAGTTTTTTAAATGATTTATGGTAAACGGAATTAATGTGAGATCCTATGGAGAAATCAATTGTTGTGTTATATGGCTCGTTACATACATTGACAATCTGGGTGCTCAAGGCATCTCACAGACTCCTGTAACAATCTCACCGCTAACAAAAAACCCACGCAGTATTAATTCCACAAACACCCTTGGCCAACTAGTATAATTTGGTCAAATTCCAGCATGAATGTTTTAGCTCATGCATGAGGACGAACATAAATTGTGATTATTGAAAATTCAACTTTTCACTTTTTTTAGACTTACATTTACCAATACAATAAGAGGTTACGATAATATTCTGTCGAGACTGCAAAGTATATCATTGAAAGGTTGTTTACGAGGGCTCCAAGCAAGGTATGCCACATCAGAAGCCAAGAAAATCTTTAAAGTATTTACGCACAAATGGGTAATTTCCTAATTTAACCAGGCGAGTTCACTCGACTGGCTAGAAGAGTCGGGGTATATAAGTCTTGCAAAGAAACTCCCACCCAGGTCAAAGTTGACACTGTAAGATGGGTAATTCTACCTGGTGACGGTACAAGTAAATCCAACTAAAGATATTGAATGTGGGAACCTAAGCCGTCCAAATTGTCTTCTTTACGCTGTTTCAGCGGGTATTTGAAATGGACGTAACTATAGTAACAAGACGTGGGCCTCATATGAACTAAATGCATTCCCCCCTAGCATTTATTATTTTTAACATGCACTGAGTGTGGTGTTAAACACGGAAAACGCTCTGAACAATTAAATTTTCAAATAACAACTTGCTGTAATGAGTTAGTTCTAAAATGTAAACTCGTTGTATTATGTGCTCTGTATTAAAAAAACCCAACTTGTTTTTCTTTAAAAATAGCCCAGATTAAAACACTTTTAACATTTATAATTAAATCCATCGTCATTTTTTTACATGTGCACACTTCACAACAACATTAACATTTGTAAACCTAATCCATTGGTCTGTTATTCCTACAAATTGCACAGATACAACGAATGTTTCATTTGTGAACCAAACTCATTGGCCCACTAATATTTCAGTTCAATGATTCTTACAAGTATTTTCAAATATTGGTATTTTTTATTACAATCTGACTGTCTAGTAGTGTGCGTCGCTAATGACCCGGTATGTGACTTGTGGGCAGTGTCCAGTTGACCCACGTTTTGTTTAACCCTTTGAGTGCAAGACTGACTTTAACATGATTTAAAATTGAGACTACCTTGTGCTGTTAAAAACCTATCCTGTAAAAACATTGTTTAAAAGAGCTTATGTAGAGGCTCTTTTAAACCAATTATCACAGGATAGGTTTTCAACAACCTATTTAGATGACATTTAAACATTGAAACGGACACATTTTGAGCCTGGCACTCAAAGGGTTAAGGTTGGGCTGGCACTTAAGGTTTGACCTCTGTGACCTCATGAAGTAGGCCACAGGGTAATCTCTCTGATGTTGCATTCTCAATTCTAAGCCAACAAAATAAATCAGTTCCTTAACTGATATTTAAATGTAAAGTACACTAAAATATCCGAAGAAAGCTTAACATTTTAGACGAATTTGACTGGTTATCACAATGCTGACTCCGACAAAAGCATAACTGTTGTTAAAGAAACAGTATAAACGCTTAAATTGATCTAAACCTGTCAATTGATTCTAGTAGGACTGTGAAAATTGTACTGTTGAAAACCTATCCTGTGATTATTTCTTCACAAGAGCTTTTGTTGCAAAGCTTTTAAAACAAGTTATCACAGAATAGGTTTTCAACAACATTACTTTGGATAAATAAACATTTAAAAAACTATATGTATTATTGTTTTAGCTAAAACAAACCAAGACGTCAATATCAACTGTCGAGACAGAATTTGAACATGAAGGCTATGTTGATAATAATACATGCGTAGTCTTTAATGATGAAATCAGCTGTTCGTGAAAGGGCAATATCACTTTCGTAGCAGTGCCCTGCGCAATACAAGCTAATAATATTATAGTTTATCCAAGAAAATATTTACATTTACCTAGGTGTGTTCAGCTTACAAATTCCAAAATCGTTGTAAACTGTGCACTTTTCAAAGAAAAAAAGGTTTTCTTTGAAAAGTGTTCAGTTCACAACGATTTTGGCAATTGTAAACCAAACCTGTTGGCTCGGTGTGTATATCTCTTCAGAAGTACACATTTTACATTTTACGCATTTGCAAACAGAACCCACCTGGTCAGTGCTGCTTCTTTTAATTAACAGCGATAGTAAAACATCAAACAAACAAAAAATAGTCAAGCCTACGTGAGAACACAGTAATAATATTCACTAGAAAATATATATAGAAATTATGAAGCGGTTTTCCATTGGTTTGATGAGATTTCCTATGGAAATCTCATCAAACCATAGAAAAAACCTACATAAGTTCTATACATTTTTTTCTAGTGATTTTTCTCTTGCAAAACTTGCATATTCTGAAGAGTCACTGGGAAAATATGACTCTTAAACATTAAACCTATATGTCATAAAAGGCTTTTGTTATTTCATGCAAAGCCATGACGCGTACGAGGAAAATGTTAATATAAGTTTATTTTATGGGAATTGTTAAAAAGAAGCGAATATCTCGTCTCCTGAAAACGCAATTTTGATGAGAGTGATAAACAATGTAACAAACCGGACCAGGTATTGTCTCCACTGTAAGCATTATAGCCGCCCCCCGAGGCCTGTACAGACGGGCGCTTACAGACCTACAAAGCTTGTCAGCAAGTCGCTAATAGAAGTTTTCAGGCAGAAATAATAGAATTTGAAAGATGAGTTATCAGGCAAACACCCTCTTAAACCGAAGACTCGGGAAGTTTGTGGTTGGGGTGACACTATAGATTGAATATGCGGTGTCGGGGACTGGATGTGCTAATTCAGTCGGAACGTAAAGATCAAAGTAATAATGTGCTTTATTCACATGTATAAAGCTTGTTATTTATTTCCCAGAAACAGGCCAGTGTCACCTTTACTAGAAGCTACATATTTTGGCTGAAAATACAATAAAATATCCAGTGTTATGGAAGGTGTGGGTGTGCCGTCGAAGATGCTTCGCTGCAACTGTTTTGAGTATGTTTGTATTGTTTGCTTGATGCAAGGGTGTGGCGGGGTCAATATGTGTTGCACAAACACGATGCTGTGGCGAAATTTGATGATAGGAGTTGCAAACGATGTTATGTTGGGTTGGGTTGGGTTGGGTTGGGTTGGGGTAGAGGGTGTAGAGTGGGGGTAGAGGGTGTAGAGTGGGGGTAGAATGGGGTTGAGCAGTGTGAGGAACGGTTTTGCACTGACACCAATGTTAGGGTGCAGTGGGTTGTGATGGGGAAGGTTTTGCACTGTACATGATGTTAGAGTGAGGTGGGGAAAGGTTTTGCACTGTACATGTTGTTAAAGTGAGGTGGGGGAAGGTTTTGCACTGTACATGATGTTAAAGTGAGGTGGGGGAAGGTTTTGCACTGAAAACGATGTTAGGATGCAATGGATTGAGGTGGCAGGGGAAGGTTTAGCACTGCATGTGATGTTATGGTGTTGTGGGGTGGAGCAGAGTAGGGAAAGATTGTGCACTGACCACAATGTTAGGGTGTAGTTGGTTTGGGTGAGGGGGGAGGGGGGAAGGTTTTGCACTGTTCATGATGTTAGAGTGGAGTGGGGAAAGGTTTTGCACTAAAACGATGTTAGTATGGAGTGGTTTGGGTGGGGAAAGGTTTTGCACTAAAAACGATGTTAGTATGGAGTGGTTTGGGTGGGGAAAGGTTTTGCATTGAACACAATGTTAGGCTACAGTGGGTTGGGTGGGGGAGGTTTGATTTAAACATATTTTATTCAAGATGAAAAGGGTTGGGCACAAGTTAGCACAACTTAGGTAACCCTCTCCCCAAACATTACATGACATAATATATATAACAATTCAATTGGAAAATGCACAGGGGGAGGTTTAGCACTAAACACGATGTTTGGCTGCAGTGTTTGGGTGGTGGTGGAAGGTTTTGCACTAAAAAAGATGTCAGGGTGCAGTGTGTTGGGGAAAGGTTTCGAATTGCACACAATAATAGGGTGCATTTAGGTTAGGTTGGGTTGGGTTAGGTTGGGTTAGGTTGGATAAGGTTTTTCACTGCCCACTAAGTTAAAGTGCATTGAGTTGGGTTTGGGAAGGTTTTGCACTGCCCACTATGTTAAAGTGCAATGAGTTGGGGTGGGAAAGGTTTTGCACTGCCCACTATGTTAAAGTGCATTGAGTTGGAGTGGGGACGGTTTTGCACTGCACACTATGTTAAAGTGCATTCATTTGGAGTGGGGAAGGTTTTGCACTGCACACTATGTTAAAGTGCATTCAGTTGGAGTGGGGAAGGTTTTGCACTGCACACTATGTTAAGCTACAGTGAGTTGGATGGGGGAAGGTTTTGCACTTAACACGATGTTTGGCTGCAGTGTTTGGGTGGTGGTGAAATGTTTTGCACTGAAAAAGATGTCAGGGTGCAGTGTGTTGGGGGAAGGTTGCGAACTGCACACCATATTAGTGTGCATTTGAGTTGGGCTTGGTTTCGTTGGGTAAGGTTTCGCACTGCACATCATGTTAGGCTGCAATGGGTTGGAGTGTCCTTATCACGCGTGTTGCACTTAAGCGTCTTTGCGTAATGTTTCTAAACACCATAGATAACTCATTTTAAAGACTTGGATGAAGTGTGTGGATATATGTAACAATAAAAACAAAGGCTTTTTACATTTTTAGATTTTAATACAAGAGTGGGGGTTTAACGCTGTTTTAACAGTGTTGCAGTTATCTCGCGGCATTTAGATTTACAGTAGGGGAAGTACCTAGTGTGACTGTATAATCTGTGAATATCGACCAGTACTGATGCAGCATTGTACCATATCCTCACAGCCTTGTAAAACGGTTCTCTGCCACTAAGACGGATGCCGAGCTCCATGAATTTATATAGGATTTGATTTTCACCCAATGCTACACAACAAGACCAGTTTTACAATGCCACCCAGTGCCAATAAAATTCTGCCCAATGTTACAAACACTCACTGCTACTCAATGTCATCAAGTGTTACCCAATATATTTAAGTGATATCAAATGTCACCCAAATTTACTTAATGTCACTGATGATACATATGATACCAAGGCTACCAAATATTACTATACCCCGCAATGCTACCTAATTCTTCTGAAGCTATATACTGCTACAAAACTAACCCAATGTTACTACATTACTTAAAGCTATTAAGATCCCAAAGGCAGTGTAAATAGACTTGAACTCAGGACATATACCATGATGATGTTCAGACCGCTGTTCAGCTAGACTTAGTAAAAATGGAATTAAAAACGAAATGCTACGGCGCAACGATAAAAGTAAGTGAGTGAGTTATGGTTTTAACGCCGTTTTCAACAAATTGTCAGTTATATCGCGGCGGCAGATTTTACAGCAGGGGGAAAGCCTGTATCACCAATATGATTATGTGATGCCGTGAAACCTGCGAGCTTCGGCTGGTACCTGCGGCGACGTTTAGAAATACCCAGAATATTCCCAAATTGAACACATGTTAAAAAGTCACGTGTGGAGCTCAACAGATACAAAGTCCCCAACAAAGTGCTTGACATGACGTGACGTACATGACGTACATAACGTCAGTCCACTTGTACTGTCAGACATGTGTCTTTGACTACTTAAGCTTAAGGAAGCTAACTTGTGAAATTGTGCTTTTAAAAATCTATCCTGTGATAATTTGCTTAAAAGATCTCCTGAAAAAGCTAACTTGTGAAATTGTGCTTTTAAAATCTAGAGAGATTTTAAAAGCCTTTTCAGTTGGAACACTGGATACTTTAAATGATGCTTCTCGTGCCACTAGGGTTACCTCTCGACATTAGATGCACGACAGCGTCCACATACAACTCATCATCGACATCATTTAAAAATTTTTTTTAATAACATTAAGCAATTTTAATGACGTATTATTTAGTTGCTTTACAGAATGTTAAGTTTTCAAATAGCTAGCAAGCATGCACTTATACCTTATCTGTAAATGGTCAATACCATGTATACAACAGCTATAGTTGGTCTTTAGTTCTCTGTCCTCTACATCAACGCCAGATGTGAAAATAGCAATCATGGTATTTATATAATGCTATATACACATGGTACCAAAACCGCTTTTTAATTATTCTTAGCTAAATTTCTCCAATAAAATTGCATCTATCGAAACGGCACATACTTACAAACTATCCTTCATATATTTAAAGTAATTTATAACAAATGTTTAGTTTTCTCGCAACGGACGTAAAACAGTGCTTATTTCTGATATTATCAACAATAGTGTGATCAAATGAACATAAAGTGTGCACTTACTGACAATATCAGTAGAAGTGAGTATTTTGTAAAAAAGTGCAGTTTACGATTTAGGCAATAGTTTACCTACCCACTGGTCCATTTTTTGGTTAGAGTCATAGGTCAGATTAACCCTTACCATGCGGCTCGCTAGTAGCCTGACCCGGATATGTCCGTGAGCCGCATGAGCAAATAGGCGGCGGTGTTGAGTGGGGCACTAATTAGGATAGGCAAAACCCTTAAAAAATCTGGGACATGCCACTCAGGATAACTTCTCCAAAACTATGCAACACGGTAAGGGTTAACACAACATTATTTTCTTCAACAACGTTTTCAGTGGTTTTGTAAGGTTATTAATCCTTAAAACGCTGAAATTTGACATTTGTGCCAAGTGGACCAAAAACATCTTTCTGAGGAAAGTGCTTTTGTAAACAGAAGCCACGAGTTGTCTCGTGGGTGATACAGCTTTAAGTCACTGTCCCTGATTTAGCACCAAAGGGTTAACAGTTCAGTTTTTGTCAGCAAATTTCTCGACGAGAATTCTACTTCCCTCCGTTCTAAAAAAGAAAAAAAAATATTTAGTATTTTGAATGAAATCAAAACGTGAGATGAAGACGCTACGTTGCAATATCCGTGTGTGTGATTGATAGGAAGCTCACTCTACCTGGACAAACACCGGCGTGCCAGCAAACTCGTAAACTCAGAGGGAGGCATCTCGGGTAGATGGACTCATGTGAGAAGTCCGGGACATAAACACACTTTCATCTCAGTTAATCACACTCTGTTTAAAATTCCTAAACTTACATTGTTTTGCTAAAACATTCGCGTTTCTTTGTTAACATAGATCAGAGTAGTAACCACTGGGTACATAGGTCCAGTTTACAAACATTAAAACCGTTGTGAACTGTGCACTGAATCAACGACGTTCATTAGGCTTTCCATTGCAGCAAAAACAATTAATCTGCATTAATCAGTTCGATTTACAAATACCAAAATAGTTGTAAACTGTGCTCTGTCCAAAGAAAACAGTGCACAGGTTACATTGTGCATTTGTAAACTGAACCGATTTAAAAAGAAACAAAACAATATCATTTTAACACTGCATGATCGTGATCAACACCCAACGCAAAGGATAAGGTGTAAGTGACAACAATGTTCCAAAGTATCTTTTTGGAAAGAAAACTTTTTTTTATTTCTTTGTGAATACACAGTTGACACTCTTGGCATGTGTGAAGCTATTTTGTTTTTACAAATCATAGTAGAAAATTTTAACAAGGAACGATGTATGTTGTATTTGGAATTACACTATCTGAAAACGTTCATACATCTAGAACACCCTTAACTTCAACATGAGAACAGTGGAACTAAATAAGTTTATCTAGAACACCCTTAACTTCAACATGAGTACAGTCGAATTAAATAAGTTTATCTAGAACACCCTTAACTTCAACATGAGTACAGTCGAACTAAATAAGATTATCTAGAACACCCTTAACTTCAACATGAGTACAGTCGAACTAAATAAGTTTATCTTAAACACCCTTAACTTTAATATGAGT
>JAULCD010581245.1:0-13653 GCA_032361085.1 Calliostoma canaliculatum
CCTTAAAATCAAAACATCTGGTTGATATTCACCTTGGTCTGGTAACTAGGCCCATGTGGAGCTCGTGCGACACGTGGTCGTGTGATGTCATGATGTCACATTCAAATTTCATTTTCAAAAGTTTTTAATTTGTTCGAAAATAACTATTCTCAATTGGGGCTTAAAAAACAGGTGTTCTTTGTTACCCATAGAAAATAAGGGTAAGAGAATTGCACCCGCTTCAAATAAAACAATAATTGCATGTTTATTTAGTTGCAAATAAACAAGAAAGTTGCATTAAATTTGTACATTGATCGATGGATAAAGGATGGGCGGCACCTTTGATATTATAGTGAAGCATATTAGAAACGTTTGTTGTTTTTATTGAATATCAAGATGTTATTTTGAACAGCCTTAGTAGATTGGACGTTGACCAGTTATCCTGTTACACTTGAAGACTTAGTAGATTGGACATTGACCAGTTAACCTGTTACACTTGAAGAGATAATGTGGTCTATTTTTCAGCTAATGCAGCGTCAACAGCAGCAGCAACAGCCGATTGCAGTGCTGACACAGCAGCAGTATGCCCTGGCCACGCAGCAGCAGCAGCAACTTGGTGGGTCTCTGTTGTCACTTGTGCTTACTGTCCGAGCATGATCCTCAGGAGCAAACTGAAGCTGTAGGGTTACAAACTTCATTCACTTGCAGCACTGCATATCCAGGGAAATAACTCGTCACCACTGGCACAGAAAACATAACCACATGCCAGTATCACTCTTCTAAACGTTCAGACACAATTGTTTGAATTGTGCAATTTTCTTTAATTTTAGCTTGATTTGAAAGCAAAAATACATTGAGCAAAATACAATTGATACATACATTTTCCCAAAATCTCTATATTGATCACCTTGTTTACAATTTGACCGAAACCTATTTACATTGGCAGTGGTAGGCAAGTTTTGATATGACCTGCTCATTCAGTTTGCTTCCATGCTGTTGGTGTGATTTTGTTAATGTCTTTATCCCTACATCGATTGGTGCAGCAACATTTATTTAAAATCCTTCCACACTGACAGACTGTTAATCTTTCCATAGTTTCTTGTAATTACACCAGATTCTTTTTTCATTCAATTCAAAGTGCAGTATATAGGAAATAAACCTGTTTCAAATAAGAGGGGTCTTGGACAAAGTTTATACCCCTGAGTTTGACATTTGAAACAGAACATGCAATGATTGATTAATCAGATAAGTCCTGGCAGAACAGCAATTTGTGTTGGGGATTATTATCTCCTGCCACGAAATGAACGGAGGATATAGGTTTGACCTCTCCGTCCGTCCGAGATAATGGGGAACAATTTTCTCAGAAACTGTTATAAAGATAGAAAAACCAAATTTGACATGTGGCTTTAGGACACGCATACCTAAACGAAGTTTGAAAATTGAAATTGTTTTCTAGTTTTTGAGAATTGTGGCCCTTGTTACGTTTTTGGGGGGAGGGGGATGACCTGGTGCATTTTTATTTCCAACAGGGAATATTTTTTTTTCAAACTGTTGCAGATAGAAAAACCAAAATTTAGCATGTGACTAAAGGACAAGAATACCTAGATAAGGTTTGAATATTTAAATTGTTGCCAATTTTTTTTTACGAAGTTACGACTCGTAGGTTGTTTTTTTTTACTTGGTTCATTTCCCCCCTGAATGGTAAACAATTTCCTCAAACTGTCGGATAGAAAAATCAAATTTGGCATGTGGCTGTAGGATATGAATACAGAGATGAAGTTAAAAATGGGAACCGTGTTATGACTTATTACAAACTTGTGGTTCTTGTTAATTTTTTACTTTTACTTTGTGCAAAACACCTCCAATATAAACAGATTTTTTCCGAAACTGCCACAGTTGGCTTCTAGCTTTAGGACATAAATACATTGATAAAGTTTGAAAATGGAAACTGTGTTGGACATTTGGTGATGTATTTTTCTTTGTATAACTTATGAAATGGTTGCCAGTATAAATATGAAACATTAATGGTGGAGATATTATTGCTGACCATGTCTTCTGGTTTGGATTACTGTTCGTTTTAAACTGATAGTGCAATGATGGACCAGTCAGATAAGTCATGGGCTCCTTTCCTCAAAGCGATCTTAGGCTAAGTTGATCGTAAGTGCTAAAACAAAACATTGGCTTACGACTGTCGTAACACAGAGATCTCTTTAGAACCAGTGCCATTCGGCATGGTTCCAAAGCGATCTCTACGCTACGATAGTCGTAAGCCTATGATAAGAAACGACTCCACAGGACATTGTTTTAAAAATTGCCTACGATCAACTTGGCCTAAAATCGCTTTGAGGAACGGGGCCCAGAATAGCAGTTAAGTGTCAGGGATTACTTCACAACACAAAGCTCCTAAATGGGGGTTATTTTGCGCAAGTTTTAAAATTTCCATTCAACGTCTACTGTAAATTAATGCTTTGATAGAACATCTTAACTGTTCAAAACATTAAGGAGTAGATGTTTCGAAGGATGATTATTCCCAATCCTTAAAGATGTTCAAGTAATTTTTACCTGCATTGATATATTAACATTTTCATTCAGTAAAAAAACAACCAAGATTTTGTATATATTTATAAAGATGGCATATTATTTATAAACCAATGAACAAAAACACATCTTGCGTTGCAATTATTTACAAATAACACATCTTGTCAAATAGAATATCTGCTTGTGTCAATTGGATTGTCAGATATCAGTGTTAAAAAAAAATACTCGCATGATTCTACCTCTTCTCTAAAACATGCCTTTTTAGGTATTAACTGTTTTAGCCTTAATCTTTTCAAACTAAACTACCATATGTAATGAATAGTATATTGTCTGGCATTAAGTTATATGGATTCTGACAGTTTGGAATTTATTATAAACTCCCTGTGCTCTAACGAATACAGTGTGTTCATGACTTTTAGTTTCATGTTTACTGTTCTTGTAAATTCTTCATATTCATGTTGTCATTATTAACAAGTTACAATTTTAAGTTTTTGAATGACATTTTGTATTTGTTCCATCTTTGTATGTAACTATGTTGCCTTGGCACTAACTTCTACTGAGGTTGTATGAAGCTTTTCTAACTTGGCACCATTTTCTCACCCAGTTAGTTCTCCTTAATTCATTTAGGTTCATACATGTAACCATTCTTTACTAGGATATGCTTGTTTTTATCAACAAGGACAATTTCTTGGTTGTGGAAAATGAAAGGAATTTGTTTTGAATATTGGCCAAGTTAGAATGCTTCATTTCTGATTATGCTTGTTAAATCAAAGAAACAAACTGTTGCAAATTATTGACCTTATGAAATGAAAGTTCTTATTTTTAAAAAAGTTTTGGGGAGAAATTTTGATTTAAAAAAACAACCTTTATAAATGTTCAGAGTTCCCATTAATGCACTTTGGTGCTCCTTTGTTTAGTCTCAAAAGTACAGGTTCAATTCTTATGCATCCAAATTCAATTCTTATGTATATTGAACAAATAACACATTTAGACATATTTATGCTTTTGGATACTTAACTGCGTAGGACTATCAGTTTGGTATTTGTAAAGGTTTGAGAATTTGTATGAAAATGCTTCGGAAACTTTGTTTAAGATGGGAAAATAAACCCTGAAAGTAATAGTATTCTTGCATTTAACAAGCATGTTGGAGAATTCTTTTAACTGTTTGAAGTTGTGGCCAAAACGATGCATGAAGTACACACATTGTGTGCTGTGCATTCAGAAAGCAGGCATGTTAGGTCAACACGTGGTTGTGCATGGCTTAAAGTGTGTGCTTCGCTCTTCGTGTAGGCTTGGCCCCTACTGCAATTGCTCCACCCCCGTACGTTCTCAGCGCTCAGGATCCATATACCGTGGGGATCCCAATTGCAGGTTAGCAAATGTACTTATTTTTCAAAGGCTTCCTAGGGTGTCATGGTTACTTTCTCCTTCCAGTTATGTTACCACCACCTACCATATATAAAGTGTCATCACTTTTTTTGCAAATTCACAATTTTGCACTTTTCATCCTTGGGAGCCTTTTTGGGTAGCAAGAGCAAGCAGACACTGATTATTTCTTCAGTTCATTTCTTATCTGTGTATTTTGTTAACTTTCCATTTTAAATCTTTCATTTTGTTTCTATTTTTGTGAGACTTATTAGCGTTTTGCTTGTTGATTTAAAAAGAAAATCTGCTGAATTTGTATTCTTAATTTGTTAGTTCAAATTGTTATTTTTTCTGCTTGTAAAAAAGAAAGTTGCATGTTTTTCCAGCAGAAGTGCTAGGTTGGTCCTGACTGTTCACTTGCTGTTCTAGGCCCTACAGTAATTCACCCCCAGTATTATGGGGTCCAGACACCATGGGGTATCTACCCTGCCAATCTCATACAGCAGCCACAGGGACAACAGACTCCACAGGGAATGCAGCAGCAGCAACAGCAACAGCAGCAGATGATGCAGCGACAGAGCAATGGTCGTCCAATGACGCCATCGCAGCAAAACGATCCAATGGGCACGCCCCAGACTCTACAGGCACAGGCTCTTCAAACTCCAAGTAAACCTTTTTTTTCAGCAGTAAAAATAAATTGATCAATTTTATGAAATTAAATGTACTTTATTCTTTTAAGCGCCGAGTTGATTTTAATTGAACTTGAAACTGTTAACACCTCGTGGTGTTTGAATTTTTTTGAAAAAGAGCCGGATAGATTTTCAGCAGCTTTTTTAGTTTGGATTTTGTACACCAAAAGTGACATCATTGCTTTAATTGTCAGAGTAATTCTAACTTCCCAATCATATGTTTTGATATGGGTACAAAATGCAATAGCTTAAAGTTGGTTATATGTGAACTTGGACTTAGAAATCCTGGTCATTCTATTTTAGACGAAGTGTTGACTGCCGTTACAGATGCAGGCTATCAAATTCTGGCCCCTGCCTACTATGATCAAAATGGACAGCTGGTAATGGGAAACCCTCGTGGAATTGGTACACCAGTGCGACTCGTCTCTCCGGCACCAGTTCTTGTCAGTGCCAATGCAAATCAGCAAGGTATGTGTTGAATCATTTGAAATGTAAAGAACAAACATTAATTCAAATTGAATGATTCATCTGAATCTGTGTAAATATTTGTCAAACTGTTATTTGTAAAATTCTAGGTTGTTTCTTTCAAATAGATAAAAAAAACTTTGATTGGTACAATGTTACTAAATGTCTGTAAAAATGAGATGAATCGGCTATATGTAGCACCCATGTTGAGACGGCTGCATTGCTTGCTGCACATAAAGCTGGCTGTTTCAGGGGGCACCAACTCCATGGGCAACAACACACTGCGCCTGTTGACCACACAGCCCCAGCAGGTGCAGACACCGCCCGTTGTTCTCTCCAGCAGCAGCAACAACTCGCAGCAAAACAACTCTCTTGGTAGGTTCCTCACATCACCATCAACATCGTGCACAATAGGCCACCAGTGCTTTGCAAAACTACCCCACACAGTATCCATAATGAACAAGTAACACACCGCAGTTATTAAGTTATAATGGGGATTTTCTTCAATCAAAACAATTTATGAAAATTTGTAAGTATGAATTATTATTGAACTAATGCTCTTGAGAAAAAATTCAGTTGAGTGTCGTGTTTCATTTTAAACCCTGTGCTTAAATTTAATTTATGGTGAGATATGCTGGCAAGTATGTTATGATAAGCACTGGTGGTCTTCCCTTGATTCATCTACTAAACATTAGGAACAATGTGCTAGGGTCAGTAGAGCCAACTCATTGCATGTAACCTAGCTGTGACTGCAGGGAGTACTTAGATGAACGCTTGCTGACACCCGGCCCTTAACAGTGAAAACAAACATTCTAAACAAGATTTCCCAACCAGAACTTGTCTTACAAAGAGAAATAAGGATTAAAGTACAATCTTAATCTTATTGTTTTTATGAACTAGTTTTCAGTGTTGGTTATTTGTTGGATTGACTTTTTAAGAGTTAACTGATAAGCATTATTATTGTTGCACATTTAAATTCTTGCACCAAGTTGGGATGGATTATCAGCACTTTATTTGACAGTTGAAGCACTTAATGCACTGTTACTAATTAAAGAAGCTTGTAATTTATAAAACAATCAAGTGGCGAAATGGATAATAGTTTAACTAAGAAGACCGATGTATTCAGTTCTACCTGAACCTGTAACACTTAAGTATGAAAACTGAATACTATGCAACATATGAAGAGGGTGAATCATCCTTTAACCCTTGTCGTGCGCATCACAAACTATCCAGGATACCTTGTTTGTCCCCACTGGCGAAGCATTCTCAGCTGGTGCTAATTGGAAGGGCTTTGGGTATTTCTAGGGCGCTTGGAGCAGTAGAATTTGTAAAAAAAACAACCCATGTCATATTAGCGTTTTTTTTGAATATTTTAACTAATTTAAAACTTTCTGACATTTTTTAATGTCGACATGTATAAAGTTGTGACATAAATTTTGCTTGTATATTTTTTCTTATAAAAATGTCAACTTTTAAAAAGACACAAGCTTAACACATACAACATGCTGCCTTTTATTTACTCAATGACAAATTTCTTCATAATGAGAAATCTTACTGCAGTAGGGCAATGAAAAGATTTCAAACTCTTTAAGACACCAGTGTCTGCCAGTAAGGAATTTTATAGAGTAACAGCAGAGGTGTGTCAGCATTGTCAACGCCATACTTGTTCTGAATGTATGCTTTTTCAAGTCTTTCTTGGCGTGGTAAAGTTTCAAGCAGAGATCAAAACACAGCGCAGTATGACACGTGTCGCGTTCATATGTTGACACGTCTTTAGCGATTTCTTTGGGGGGGGGGAAGTGAACTATCTGCGACAATGTCCTTGTGGCATTCTTCTTTACACCCATTTATTCCACTGTTTGAGGAAAGTGTCATCCTTTGAACTGTAGTTAAGTGTTGTCACTTTTATCATATACAAACATGTTAACAAGTGCAGGAATCAAGGCCTGAAAAAATAGGCACTTCCACCATTTTATGGTCCTGGAAGTAAAGTATGTATAGAAAAGCATTTGATCGATTCTGTCAACTTAGCCCGAGCAACGATTACACTTGGCTTTTAGATGGCCTCCCCTGAAACTGTATCCGTTTCACAGGTGGTCAACAGATTGACCTTTTGTCCTGGTACCCTATTAGAAGCAAATTCTGGTTGTGCATTGGGGGTTTGCGGGATAGCGACAAGACTTTGGACCAAGAGGTCAAGGATTTAAATCCCGCCCAAGTTGCTCGGCATCATTCTCTGTGTTGAAAACATTAACACGGGGATGACCGAGTGCAATGCTGTAACACAGTAACACTCTTGGTTTGCAAGTGCCAGCTGAAGCTCACAGATTTAACTGCCTCACATAACCACATTGGTGATTGGTAACACTGGCGCCACATAACCACATTGGTGATTGGTAACACTGGCGCCACATAACCACATTGGTGATTGGTAACACTGGCGCCACACAACCACATTGATGATTGGTAACACTGGCGCCACATAACCACAACAGACTTGTAGTAATTATCCATGAATAAATGGTAATCCTTGACAAAATAATCGTTTATCAACTCCATCACAAGGTCAAATGTAATGCCACCTTCACTTGCGACTTTGTTTCTTGTCTTGTGTACATTGTAAACTGGGAACAGTAGCTGTTGGTGGAGTTGCCCAACATGAAGTCAATATAAATTTGAATATTATATGGAATTGAAAGTTGCCTTGCCAAGGAAGTCGAAGTTGGTAAAAAAAAAAATGTTTTAAAAAGTCAATTGGTCAAGGTTTTCTTCCGGAATGTCTGCAAACTGCTGAAGTCCAGTTTTTACTGTCAGTTTTTGCTGCATCATTGTTCCCTGTTCCCATTTCTGCATGAAGTGGTGTGATATATCTATATAGTCCTGGTCTTCAAACCATGTAAATTCATCCTGTCGCCTTTTTCGAATCGGTATTGTTGTACAGTTCTTCACATTGTTATCACTGTTAGTGTTTCGATTCACTTCCTGAAAAGTCCCTTCCATTGTACACATGCAGACTTATGTACCAAGAAAAAGAAAACCTTTATATAGTAAATATGAATTGGGGTGCAGAAAGCTTACATAAAATTTATTCTTGGAAGAAAATATAACAAAACGTACATCACTTTTCATAATTTAGCGAATAATAAAGCTTTTAATAAAATGGCTTTGTTTTATTATAGAAATAGATATTTAAACAAAGATAATATGCAGCATAGTTATGTGTAAAGCTCGCCTTTTAGATTCTAAAATGTTCAAAACGGCGTTAAACCCTAACTCGTTCATTCACTAGATTTTAAAAATTGGTGTTACAATAGAATATGTAGACATTCTTCATCAAAGAACAATATACAGAAAGCCAATTTTTTCTCTCCGAAAATTTGATAATTATTTTAAGCCCCAAGACGGTCACATTCAAAGTAGCAAAAACTATTTTAAGTCAAATTCGCTTTGTCGAACATTTGTTTTCCCGCTATGGTCAGCCACCTGCATTCTGTCCACAGCAGGTCCTGGCTTTAAAAACATGCTGTGCGACAAGGGTTAAAAGGACGAGTTTTCAAACTTGTTAGACTACATCTACTTGCCAAACTTGACAGTAAGGGGTGTACTTGTTAGTGATATGTGTTCAGACTTAATGTTAAGTACAAAGGTGGTAATCTTTTCCCTGTGGATGGGTTTATATCGGGGGCAGTACAGGGTGTGAAGTGCTGATCTGTCATTGTGTGGATGCATCCCTGTGAATGAGTTGTTGCACTCTGCTAGTTACGCTGTGCTCCCCCGACAGGCTACACCCCTTCCAGCAGCCTGGGTTATACACAAGTTACTACCAGTCTATTCACCCCAATAGCTGCCAATCTTAGTCTCAACCACCAGCAGCAGAATGGCTTCAGTAGCAACGGACTCTCCGGTCTTGGTTCATCCACGCCAGGAGCGATAGGATCAGGTTGGTAATTGATCATCTACCCTTCAACACATCTAAGTGCTTATTCAATTAGGTCCACGTGATAATTGGGACATGATTGTCAAAATTTGGATAGTCACTTGTTTGCCAATAATTAAGAACACTGAAAAAGCTAAGAGTCCATTCACCAGATATGTTCATGAGAGTATACTGAGATGAGCACAATGTTACTCGGCACCTGGCACTTTGTTCAAGTTACTAACATTTTCATCATTTTCTTTTACTAAGTAGAATTAAAAATAATAAGAGGAATGTTTGGTGGTTCAATTGACTGCTAATAACTATTTGAAAAATGACAATTGCATGCACTAGTGCCTTCTAGAAATTCTTAATACAATAGTTTGCAAAGTTCATTACTAGTTAGACCAGGTATTAATATTCTGTTTTCAAGATATTACAAGTTAAAAAGTTTATCTTTAAATGAAAGCACAATTTCACATTCATATTAGACTTCTGTTTACTTAGCAAAAGTGTTTCAGCTTAATGTACCAACGACTATCTTTCTGTAATATTTGGAATCGAGGGAGATCATGGGTTATGACTGTCATTGAATCTAGTCTTCCTTGTAGAAAAATTGACTACAAAGTTTAAAACATAACATGATACTTTATAACTATTTGTTCATGTAAAGCACTGTTTGTAATGTGTGTGTGCTATGTAGGCCAGCGTCGTGAGTCATTCGACGTGAAGCGACAGCAGCTGCCACCACTGGGAGGCTACTACAGTCAACTGAGTGGGATGGGGTCTCCAGCCGGCCCGGGCGGGCTCATGCAGCCAGGCCAGTCCATGACGCCGCCGCCATCGCTATCCGGATCAAACTCAAATCTCTCTTTAGGTATATGCTGATCCTTGCTTCTATTAATGTTGGCAGGTGAAAGCAGGGATGCTCTCTATCATGATGGCCCTTGTGTAATGTTCATCCTCTATCATAATGGCCCTTGTGTAATGTTCATCCTCTATCATAATGGCCCTTGTGTAATGTTCATCCTCATTGCAGAGCTAACAACTGTCTTCTTCAGGGTTCATATTTTAACCTAAATAGGCTGTTAAAAACCCAGTGGTAAGCTACAAGAGCTTATAAAAGAAGCTCTTTTAAATAAAAAAAATCACACCATGAGTTTGCAAAAGCACAAGTAGGTTAGTTTTTTACTGTTTAAAACGCTGGACTTGTGAATGTTTTGAGTGAAATTGCATTCCTGCTTGCAGTAAAATCTTTAGATAAAACTTCTGTAACTGACACTAAGGATTAAACATAATTTGACATCAGTACATATCATTTTTTCCTAATTTTATATTCCAAACTTATGGTAGAATCTTGTGAATGTCTCATTTTAACAAGCTATATTCCCGAGTGTACTTTGGTTGCTCTAACAGTGAGTCCACCTGCTAAGGGTAACTAAACTCATTGTAGCTGGCTTGTCTGTCCTTCTCAGTCTAAATTCCTGCAATGAGGAAGATGCAGTTGAGGTAACTGGCCCTGCAAACTGCTCCAGGGATATAAATCCAAATTTAGTTTTGACCATCATACTGTAGGTAATTACAAAATAATACTTTTCTTAGGTATCAAACATCTCATTTCGGGTCTATTTTATTGCATGTAAGCAGCCATTATGGAGTTTTAAGGCAAAGAAAATTCTACTTGTTGACTTCAGTTATTAATTTAAGTACGGTATGAAATAACAATTGTGTTGCCATATTGAAAACAATATTTAGGCAGAAAATCTGCCAGCTGTACATGTTGCAGAGCAGACTCGAGCATGATGATTCAAAATGATTAAAATTTGTTCAATTGGAATTAATGTCCAGAACTCAAATTCCTTGAAAGTATATTGTTTAACATCGATTTCTTGTTACTGATAAACATTGTTGCCAGAGTTGTTTATATTTAGTTTGCACATGTTTTACTAACATTTATATTTTAACACGGGTTTGTTTTCCAATTGAACCAACTTAATTTGTTGCACTGCTGACTGTAACACAACTGAATGATTGAGGTGAAAGTCTTGCAATTCAACAAGAACTTCTAACTTTTTATTCTAAACTTTGCTGAACATTAAAGCTTACCTTTGACAAAAGTGATCTCTAGAAGTGTCATTTAATACTTTATAACTTTTTTTCATGTAACAATTTGGAATTGGCAATTTGGTGGGTTTCTTTGTGGTCATGCAATGTTCTAAACACAAGTTGATAACACTGCCAAAGTGACCTTTAAAACATCTGCTATAAGTTGACAAGATCCATGTCTTGTTGAAATATTATAAATTTGTATCCACTTCAATGGTAATCAATCTTTACTGTCTTAGGTTGAATGTTAATTTAGCTTTCTCATTAAAGGGGATTTAGGGTATAAGGTCCTGATCTTGTGGCCACCTGCTGACAGATAGTTAATGAGTTTAGGAATGTTCCCATAATTTATGTGTGTAGTATATAAAACATTGTCAATATGCGACATGAAGCTCAAGTTATACCTTGCAGGAGCCGAGAGACGTCATAATCGTAACTCATATTTAACTATTTTTAACGTTTGCAATTGGGTTGATCCTCTTCTTGGTCATGTCTGACCCTGGTATGTTACCATACCCAGTTTTCTCTGTAGATAAGAAGCAAATACTTTATACAGTCACTCATTTTATCAAATTTAATGGACTATCTTACAAATCTGTCGTCAACAAACACTGGCAAGTTAAGGTTTATAAAACTGTCCGGTATTGTTGACAAAGGCAAGTTACAAAAGTTTTAAGACTTGTTTTTAAGGCTGTGAATAGCCAAGATATTCCCAGGCAGCGCTAAACAATCAACTTGTTTTAAAGGGTAGCTTTTAGACAAGCCAACATGGAAGGTGATACAGTTGCAGATTACCAGGACAACAAAATAGCATTAAGTGGTGTAAAAACAGGAAGGAGGGGAGGGGTTACAAATTAAAATGAAATGTTTGCAGAGGTAACAAATGAATGCTTATATAGCCTCGTTCACATAGAACCATAAACTATAAAGTGACCTAACTTGCTGCAGGTCTTGGTGGAGGTGGTCGCCCCTACTCTGCCGCCCCAGGAGCAGAAGCTAAATACAGAGGCGGTCTCATCTCACCTGCTAATGGACTCTTTGGGAACTCGTCACTGTTTCAGAATCGCAATTTTGCATCCAGAAGGTAAGTTTTGAGTTTGTAAGACATCGCTTATGTTTACATTTCAAACAATCAAAACTGATCTTGATGGTGAAAAAACTATCTACTTTAGTATCGAGCGAAAGATGCTTGTTTTCACAAAGCAACCTTTGGAATACTTTATATTTAGAGAGCTGATCATTTGTCTGTTCTTTTGAATGTATTTGGGGCTATATAAAACTTGACCCTTACTGGGCATGAGGCGTATTTATCCGGTTTAGGCTGTCATTCCATGTTGGCAGCATTGTTTCACCAAGGCGATAATCAGAAGAAGCGAATATGCAACTTGCAGGAATGAAATAGATTTAAAATATATTCTCGTGCACATGTGACGTCAATGTTACAATAGTCTGATGCTACAAGTTCCTAGTTTTGGAAGGGGTGTAGTGTAGTGGTGAGAGCATCTTCTCAAAAACATAAAGTGCATTGGGTTCGAGGTCCCCTTCTCTGCTGCGTCGGATCAAAATATGTTATTAAAAATGCACTCTTGCAATGGTTTGTCGTAAGGACTGTTTGGCTCAAGGTCAGTATACAGTGTCTGAGTGGGATATTCATGTTAACTGCAACATGTCCCCGTGAGCTAGCACATTAAGAATTGGTGAAACATCGGATTTGGTACATGCAAATACACACACACACACACACACACACACATACACAGACACACACATACACATACACATACACACACACACACACACACCCACACACCCTCCACACACACACACACACATACACACACATACACACATACACACACACACACATAAATATATACACCCCCCCCTCCACACACACACACACACACACACACACACACACACACACACACACTCACACACACACACACACACACACACGTATAGTAAGGTAGGAGTTAATAATACGTTTGTTTGGACCTGGACGATGTCACTGATTGTCAACGTTATTGTAAATCACACACTTTCCAAGGATAAACATAAATTTAATTCGTAAAGTAGGTCGTTGTGATCTAAGCACTTTGTACGAGCTGTAGACTTTTAAAAAACCGTAATGCATTGCATCTTTTTGTCACATTGTGTGTAAAGAACTTTGATCAATGGGTTTTGATTACTCTGAGTACAGTTATAGCTTCTATTTGTAAACTGATTCCATTGGCCCAGTGATTCACGGGATGAAAATTCAAGGGTTTCCTTGCTAGACTTGTCAGTGAAAATAGTTTTATCAAATCCATATCACACAATTGAAGGTAGAAACAGGCTGGTGTTTCATTTAGCTAAGTCTTGAATGAATATTTTTTTGATTTTTTTTTGAACTAAGACTTGTTGAGTATTGCTTTCCATCACAGGTCTTACACACATTTAGTTCAATTCTACCTGATACCTGATACCATCAAGGTAAAACCGTCTTCACGTTATGCTATTAAGACAGAAACAAATAGTACTATTTACCAGTGCAAAATAACATATCTCAATGATCAACAACAACAATAATATATAAAGAAATGTTATAATTCA
>JAULCD010581356.1:0-13651 GCA_032361085.1 Calliostoma canaliculatum
CGGTTCCAAATTGATTTCAGTCCTACGATAGTTGTAAGCCTACGATAAGAAACAACTCCACAGGACATTGTTTCAGAAATCACTGACAATCAACTTAGCCTTAGATCGCCTCGAGGAACGAGGCCCTGTATCAGACATGCCAGTATATTGTGTGTGGGCTGTGTATTCTGAAAAGTAAGTCAACAATGCTCGTGGTAACACACACTTGATGCTACTCAAACTGACCAGCTCCCGTCCATCCACTGATGCATGTGTAGCATGTGTGTTAACCCCTGAAGTGAATTGGACGCCAACATCAGAGATCGATCGACATTTATTTTTGTTAATAATAAACTATAACATTGGCTTACAATTGTCGTAGCGCAGAGATCGCTTTGGAACCGGTGCCATATATATATGTGTGTGTGTGTGTGTGTGTGTGCCTGTGTGTGTGTGAGAAAGAGAGAGAGAGAGTGTGTATGTGTGTGTGTGTGTGTGTGTTGTTTTTCTTCTTATGTAACGGTAGTGCAAATGTGATGATCACTTGTTTAATAACGGTTTTAGTATCTACAGCGAAATGTTGCGAAACGTCGCACACATTACAATAAAGAAGTTATATCTATAAAATACCTTGACTGTGATAATTTGCTTACACGAGCTCCATCAGGAACTTTTTTAAACAAATCATCACAAGGTAAGGTCTTAACTCTAAAGGTTAATCTTTCAAGTGCACCATGTTGTGTTTGGTGTCCGAACATTGACCTAAATACCATGTTGTAAATTTATAACTCTTCTTTCAGAAAACGGTACACTAATTAATCTTAGGCGGTTAAATTATAGGGCATGTGTGCACATAGTGTTTTTACCCTAAGAATGCTAATAGTGTGTTATGTCAAATTCCGTTTTTAAGTTTCAACTTAAAGGGCTCCAAAGGTGCTCTGTTAAACAACCTAAAAGGAAGGTGGTTAAAGTTTTAAGTTATTCTGAAATCATTACAGCAATTTAAGGGTGGGTATCAATACACGAATATGTTATTTATAAAATTACAGACAGTAAAAAATGTCAGGTTTTTTAACATTTACAAACCATTTTGATTTACTAATTCACAACGTAAATTCACAGTAGGTTTTGACACATTATGTAAAACAGAAGAAAAGGTTTGACTGCAAGAATTTGATGGGTTTTTAAAAATCACTAAAAGCACTCTTATTACTGTCGGTGAAAGCGTAATTACTTATATAATTATAAGGGAATGTGTAAAAGAATAAATCCAGATGCAAAAATCATTGCTAACTGTACACGTTTGTTTAGAAAAAAACTGGTTTTCATTTAAACAGCGATCAGTTTACAAATGTTTGCGCAACAATAAACGAATAATCCATTTTTAGTTTGTACATGTTTCGCAACCCCCACAAGACGTTCATGAACCCTTTGTTTATAAGACTCGTGTTCAAGCCCCGAGTTTACATTCCATATGGTGGCCCTGTTCCTCAAAGCGATCTTTGGATAAGTTGACCGTAAGTGCTAAAGTATAGCATTGGCTTACGACTGTCGTAGCGCATTCGGCACCGGTTCCAAATCGATCTCTTTTCTACGACAGCCGTAAGCCTACGATAAAAAAAACAACTTCACAGGACAGTGTTTAAAAACTCCCTTACGATCAATTTAGCCTAAAATCTCTTTGAGGAACGGGGCCCTGGCCTGCATTTTGCCTTTAGATCTCGTCCTGACCACAAGCCCCAGCCCAGTAGCAGCGGATGAAGGCACAGATGTAACTTTAAAGTGCACAATAGACTCTTACCCTGCCTCGTTCTACATTAATTGGAAAAAGGACGGTACAGCAGTGGACAGAAGCAACGGACGCGTCACTGGAGGGACCACTCTCGACTCCCCCGACCTGAAAATAGCCAACATAGAAGCCAGTGACGTAGGGTCGTATGTCTGCGAGGTGACAAACGGTCATGGCACAACAGCAAGCAGCGCTATGGTAGTGACAATCTCATGTAAGTGACGGGTGCCACCGCTTGGGCTGGCATTGATCATGATGTATGTACATATATAGAATATTACTAAAAGTCTCCTGATTCAGTACTTGTTTTTCTTTGGTAAGTGCCCAGTTCACAACGATTCTGTTGAATTTGTTGACCAAATATATTAACCCAGTGACATGGTTTACGACATCGTAAAGTCTTTGTGAAACGGAGCCGAGATTAATAAAAACATGTATGTGTGTTATTATTAATTTTGTTTATGAATCAGAGTCCGTAGCTCTTTTAAAGCAATGTTTACAGCAGGAGGAAAGCCTGCATCTCCAATCACATTACCACATTGTTGATGCAGGCTTTCCTCCTGCCGTAAACCTTGCCACCGATATATAAATGAAAATTGTTGAAAACAGCGTTAAACCATAACTCACTAGCTCAACACTGAAAGGAAGTTACGGTTTTACGTCCTACTAAATCATTGTGGCACTCGAATTGGTTAAAATGTTTGAAAACAATTAAAAACAAAACTCTAAAACAGTATCCACAAATGCTTCCGATTTCTGCGCCACGACAGTCGTAAGCCTATTATAAGAAACGACTTCACAGGACATTTTTAATTTTTACATAAAAAAGTGGTATTTGATTTAAGCTTTTTCTGAAATGTATGACAGAATTATTTTTACGTAGGGATTAATGTTGGAATTTTTTAAAAAAACACCACATTATGATTAGGCCATATAATTTTTACCCCCCGCAACAACGTTGTTGCGGGGGTATTAAAATGGGCTCCGTGCGTCCGTCCGTCTGTCTGTCCGTCCGTCACGTTTCTTGTCAGGCTCATAACTTTGCAACTAATTGTTCAAATTTGATCAAACTTGGTGTGGAGCTGTGGAAAGATATAATAACGTGTCATGTGAATCGATTTTGACTATATTTTTGTAAATTTTGCTGTTTTTGGACGAAAAGTGACAATTTTTAAAGAAAACTGTTTAAGTGTCCTGTCCGGCTCATAACTTTGTAACTAATTGTCCAATTTTGATCAAATTTGGTGTGGAGATGTGGAAGAATATAATAATGTGTTATGTGAATCGATTTTGAATATATTTTTGCAAAATTTTGGTTATTTTGGTTATTTTGCCGTTTTTGGACGAAAAGTGACTATTGTTAAAGAAAACTGTGTAGTGTCCTGTCCGGCTCATGACTTTGTAACTAATTGTCCAATTTTGATCAAAATTGGTGTGGAGATGTGGAAGGATATAATAATGTGTCATGTGAATCGATTTTGAATATATTTGTAACTAATTGTTTAATTTTTTGCATTTGTAAACCAAATCCACAAACCCAGTGACATGGTTTAAGAGGTCATAAAGTTTTGACGTCTTTGTGAAACGGGCTCCAGATGAAAATAAACAAACTGACGATGGCGTGAGATGTCCAGCATCATTTATTGCCATACAGGTTTACACCTGGCAGGGAGTCCCATGCCTTGCACCATAAAAGGGGTAACTCTCCTCATACATAGGATATTACAGCCGCAACAACACAAGTTAAGGCACGATAATACTACATCCCCTTCCTTATGAAAAAGATTGATTGCCAGACAAGGTTCAAAGTTTACTTGTACACGGCTGCGACATGGATTGCATCAGACGTCCACTTCTCACAATTCAACACCGTCATGCCCATTTAGACTGGTACCAAGCACATGTTCACTGAAATCTGATGACATGCAGAAGGATCTCCTGGTCCGATGAAAGCAGATTTTCGCTGCATCATGCAGACCAGTGAGCATGAGTTTGGAGGCAGAGAAGCACAGCATACGTTAAGAGCAACATTCAAGCTCATGTTATATACTGAGTCAAAAAAGAAACTTCACTATAAAAGATCAAGAGATGGTAAGATGGTTAAATTGTTATTATTTTATTGCTGAGAGTTGTGTCATGTACTCGATGTACAGTTCGATGTGAAGATAACGTGATTGACTGCATGTGCAAAACCTGATTTTGCACTAACGTCATTTGCACGAGGAATAGATGGGTTGGAGTAGGTTTTGCTAACGTTTTCTGAGATTTGAATGATAGGGGTCCCATTTTGGATACAGAGATGTATCGTCAAAGAAAAATTATTAATTATTTTTAAAAGTTACATTTTGTGAAGTTTCGTTTTTGACTCAGTGTATTTGGGGTGGATTCGTCATGGTGTTGGGAGGGGGTGTTCATATGATTGTAAACTTGACCTCATCACAGTTTCTAGAATACTAAATGGACAGACGTACCAGAACTTAATCCTGGACAGTGCTGTTGTGGCTCATTTCAATAACCATGCTCTCGCCACAGCCGCTCTCAACCAGTCTCCATGGACGATAATACCAGGTCACATCGTGTTCGAGCTGTTATTCAGCATCTCCAACACAATACCATAGAAAAACTACCCTCGCCTGCGAGTCCAGACACTATTCCTATTGAGCATTTGTGGGACATTTAGGGACATATGGTGAAAGTAAAAGATTCTACAGTTCAGAATTCCCATGCATTGCATAATGAGTAGCAGTGTATCCCCCAACAGAATCAGACGTCTGATGACCAGCATGAGATAACATTTTGAAAATATTACTTAAGTGTGAGACAGTTACACCAGATACTGTGTTAGCTAGTCATTGTGGACCTTACTAGTGGGTTCTGTTCAAAGAAATGTCAACTGTTGTGTGTCTGTTGTAACGACCCCTACAGCCATACTTATTTCACCTTATTTTACTGAGTTTTAGTTTGCTATAATTAAACCCAAAATTAGTGCTCAAATTTGGTCGTCTGTTGTTGATTGTCTGACTGAACGCTCACTTGAGGCCATATAAACAGGTTAATGTGCTTTTCTCAGCATCATTTTTATGAGTTTGAAGATTCAATTTTACTTAGTGAAAAAAGTGGGTGGTGCAGAATTTATGATCAGGTGAAAATAATACAATGTTAATATTTAAATATTATCATCTTAGGAAAAGGTTATCGCACAATAACTGTATTAAGAGCGTTGAACCTTGTTCCACATGTTTCAGATAGAACCACCGCCAGAATAGAATCATGGACTCGAGGCATGGTCCAGACAGCCGCCCTGAAGGAGGTTCTGGAAAAACTAAACAAAGGGACAACCTGGCTTACCATTAAAGGAAGTCCAGGAGCAGGAAAGTCCACTGTGGCCTACATGGCGCTTGGTGAACTTCACAGGCTAGAAAGGCAGGTATTCCAGGTGAGGTCTCCTGAAGAGTTTTTCGATGTCTCTACGACCTGCTCTCATCCTGTTATCATGTTAGACGACATATTTGGAGATCTGGAGTTCGACAATGCTGAGTGGTCAAGATGGAAGCAGGTTTTGGATCAGGTTTGGGGTGAGGAAGATCGTAGATCACGTGAACGGGAACAGAAAAGGTTAAACAGAAAAACAAGTCGTCGTTATCTCAGGCCAAAAATAAATAGAAATGTGATTGTTATTTTGGTTGGACGAGATTATGTCCTGAATTCAGCTTCAAGTGGTTCAGGACAATTTTTTGAATACTTCATAGACGACAACTATGTTGTCTGCATGTCTCATTCTGTAAAGAGGGACTTGAAGGAAAAGATGGCAATATGGGAAGCCATTTCAAAGCAAAGTGGAATTGCTTTGGATAAAGAAACAATCCAAAGCATATGTGATATTTCTGTTCCGCATGGTTTTCCTCATGTTTGTCGATTGTTTGCGACAGTTCGAATGAAGCAACCCAACCTGGATGCAGAGAAATTTTTCAAGGCACCATTAGAGTTTTTAAATCAAGCAATGAAAAAAATCATGAATGATAAACCTAAACTACTGCTGTTCAAAGAAATGATCAAAGGTTCCGGAAATGTCAGCTTTCGAAAACTTAGAAAACTGGATTTTGGTTTTGAATTAATAAAATCAGCTGAAGAACTTGTTGGTACATACCTGAAACGTGAAGATGATTTTGTGTTCTTTGACCACCCATCCATCTATGACATTGTTGCATCTCTCTTGTGTGAAGACGATCTGGAATTTGTTATTAAAAGATGCAAGCTTTCTTTTATACATGAAAGACTTCGTCTGCAGTTGTCAAGTGGCTCGCAACAATCAGTCCATGTTAATGAGCCCAGTTTTGTTGTCTGTATTCCTCGCACTTACATTGGAGAATTGGCTGAGAGATTTGGATCTGAAATCTCAGAGAGGAATTTCCTCTATGTGTTATCCCACACAGCATTCTGCGATAAAGAGCTGGTACAGAAGGTAATGTCACGACTTGTATTGCCTCTATCTGAACTGGTGAAAGATAAGGTTTTGGGGCAAAGTTTTCTGACTTTATTATCCAGCAATAAATCACCAAAGCTGTTGATGTACATAGATAAACACACAACAAAACATATGACTCAAGAGGGGTTAAACTGGATCTTGTATGGAGTGTGCAAGTTTGCTGCATCAGATGTGCTGTCTTACTTGACAGAAACCCGTCCATCACTCAACATTAGTAGACATATATTGTGGACTTGCTTATCCCCTCTGAAGGTTGCTGCAGAAACTGGAGACTGCGAGTTTGTGAAGAAGATCATGAGCCTCAACCAAGACCTAGATGACACAGCTGTAACAAGTCCTGCTGTCAAAGCTGTTCTCCACTACCTGTGTGAGAACGGTCTGGTGTCAGCTGTGGCGCAGGCCATTGACAGGGGGACCGATATTGATGTGAAGGACAAGTGGGGACAGTCTCCTCTGTATTATGCATGTAGAAGGAACAAAGTGGAGGTGGTGAAGCTGCTGCTAGACAGAGGAGCCAAGATTGATGAAGACGCAGTATGTATAGCATGTAGTAGTGGGAACATTAACATTGTTACAATGTTGTTTGAACAAGGAGCTACTGTTGGTATAGTAGGGTATAGGGCAGAAACTCTTTTTCATTTAGCATCAGAAGCAGGTCAGGTGCAGGTCATGAACTTCCTCCTGGACAAAGGAGCTTCTGTTAACAAGGCTGACAAATACGGGCAGTCTCCATTACATGCAGCATGTCGCAACAACAAGCCTCAATCTGTCCACTGGCTGCTGCAACAGAACGCAGACATACATCAGGCTGAATCAAGTGAGACACCACTTCATGAAGCAGCAAAGAGTGGATCTAAAGAATGTATGGATATGTTACTGAAGGCTGGTGCTGATGTGAATGTAAAAAGTAATTATGGTAGCACACCACTTTGTGAAGCAGCAATTTGTGGATCCAAAGAATGTATGGATATGTTACTGAAGGCTGGTGCTGATGTGAATGTAGAGAGAAATTGTGGTAGCACACCACTTTATATAGCAGCAAGGAGGGGATCTAAAGAATGTAATGATATGTTACTGAAGGCTGGTGCTAATGTGAATGTACAGAATAAACATGGGGAAACACCACTTTATAGAGCAGCAGGGAGCGGATCTAAAGAAAATGTGGATTTGTTAATGAAGGCTGGTGCTGATGTAAATGTACAGAATATAGAGGGCTACACACCACTTCACAAAGCTGCAGAGAGTGGATCTGAAGAATGTGTGAATATGTTAGTGACGGCTGGTGCTGAGGTGAATGTACAGAATAAGGATGGTATAACACCACTTCTTTTAGCAGCATTTAGTAGATCTAAAGAATGTGTGGGTATGTTAGTGAAGGCTGGTGCTGATATGAATGTAAAGAGTGAAACATTTAAATATGGTGAAACACCACTTCATACAGCAGCGAAGAGGCGATCTAAAGAATGTGTGGAAATGTTAGTGATGGCTGGTGCTAACATGAATGTACAGAATAAAGATGGTGAAACACCACTTCATAGTGCAGCAAGGAGTGGATCTAAAGAATGTGTGGAAATGTTAGTGAAGGTTGGTGCTAATGTGAATGTACAGAATAAAGATGGTGAAACACCACTTTATAAAGCAGCATTTAGGGGATCTAAAGAGTGTGTGGATATGTTAGTGAAGGCTGGTGCTGGTGCTGATGTGAATGTACAGAATAAAGATGGCTACACACCACTTCATAGAGCAGCTTGGATTGCATCTGAAGGATGTGTGGATATGTTAGTGAAGGCTTGTGCTGATGTGAATTTACAGAATAAAGATGGTGAAACACCACTTCATAAAACAGCAGAGTGGGGATCTAAAAAATGTGTTGATGTGTTAGTGAACGCTTGTGCTCATTTGAATTTACAGAATAAAGATGGTGAAACACCACTTCATAGAGCAGCAGATTGGGGATCTAAAGCATTTGTGGATGTGTTAGTGAAGACTGGCGCTGATGTGAACTTACAAAATAAAGATGGTGAAACACCACTTTATAAAGCAGCAAAAAAAGGATCTAAAGAATGTGTGGATATGTTTGTGAGGGCTGGTGCTGATGTGAATGCACAGAATAAAGATGGTGAAACACCACTTCATAGAGCAGCAGAGAGTGGATCTAAAGAATGTGTGGATATGTTAGTGAAGGCTGGTGCTAATGTAAATGCACAGAATGAAGATGGTAAAACACCACTTCATAGAGCAGCAGAGAGTGGATCCGGAGAATGTGTGGATGTGTTAGTGAAGTCTGATGCTGATGTGAATGTAAAGAGTGAAGATGGTAAAACACCACTTCATTTCGCCAGTGTAAATGATTGAATGGTCGAGTGTAATGGAATGTTTAAACAAGTACCACTCTGAAGTATTGTCACTGCCAACTATTCTGTTAAATGTATACTAGCCACATAAAGAAACCGTGCAAAGAGAAAATATAAATATAAGGGCCCACCGTCCACATATGAAATATAGGTTTGAACACAGAAATTATTGGAGACATGCACCTATCATTCTATATGACGTCATTGATTGGGGCTTATGGGCATGCAATTTGTTACTGTACGTGCATCCTGTGCAGCTGTACACAGCATGTGCAACTCAAAACTTGCTGTCACTTTGGAAAGCATAGTCTGTGGTCATTAAAAAAATGAAACTTCTCGGGCGCAGACACAAACATATCACAAGCAAATCATGCCAAGATTAACAGCTGCACAACGTCGTAAAGCCATTGGAATGATCCAAGCAGGAAGGAGGCAACAACAGGTGGCAACACATTTCCAATTCCATGGTAACATGATATCGGCTTTGCTCAGGTATTATCAGAACACAATGAATGTTGCTGACCACCCACATTCAGGATATTTCCGAGTAACGACGGCAAGACAGGACAGATGGATTCGAGGTACTTATCTTCGACACAAGTTTCAAACAGTAGTTGCGACGTCCCAGACAATTCCAGGACTGCGCAGTATCTATTCCAACACTGTCAGGAATTAATTACGTGAGTACTGGATTCGACCACGACGCCCTGCCATATGACGCATCCTGACACACCGTCGTCAAGTCAACCCTCTAAGATGGTATCGAAATCATGTTCGCCAACCTTGAATATGGTGGAGAAATGTTGTCTTTACAGATGAATCGACGTTCAACATTTCCCACAGTGAGGGACGCCAATGTGTCTACCGGCGTTTGGAAGAATGTTATGCATGCAACTGTATTCTGGAGAAGAATCGTTTTGGAGGTGGCTCTGTGATGATTTGGGGTGGGATAACAGCACAGAACCGAACCCCATTTGGTGGAGCATTCTCACCGGTGCTGGCAACAGAGATTAGATTCTGAGGCCTAAGGTTATTCCTTTCCTGCAACACCATGGCAGGGTCGCAATAGGTTTCCTTCACCATAACAATATCATGTTCCTGCCATGGCTTGCAATTTCTCCAGATCTCTTCCCAATAGAGCATGTGTGGGATGAAATGAAGCGCTGTGTGCGTCGTCTTCCACATCCTCCAGATAATGTCCTTGACTTCGCACAGGATTTGAGCAGGATATGGCAGGCCATTCCACATGCCCATTTGGTGGACTTCATGCGTCGTCGATGCACTACTGTGATTCACGCACAGGTTGGTCATACCCGTTATTGACTTTGTGACTTTGTTGTTTGACTCCTCTATTCCATTTTGATCTTCTGACGTCATTGTAACAGATGTTGGTCAGGTCCCGTTAACATTTTCTTATCTTCCGATCATTCAGCTGCTACAGCGTCATATTGTTCTTGCTGTGTTGTATTTTAATCCAGAATATATTTTCTCTGTGCACAGTTTCGTCATGTGGGTAGTATATGTTGACGATTTTACAATATCTTAAATATTGTCACTACCAACTATTCTGCTGAATGTGTGTTGATGGTTTTACAACATGTATATCTGAAATATTGTCACTACCAACTATTATGCTTAATGTGTGTTGATTGAGATACATGTTTTGTTTAGGAGATACATGCAATGTTTTGGAGATACATGTTTTGTTTAGGAGATACATGTAATGTTTTGGAGATACATGTAATTTTTAGGATATAGATGTAATGTTTAGGAGATACATGTTTTGTTTAGGAGATACATGTAATGTTTTGGAGATACATGTTTTGTTTAGGAGATACATGTTTTGTTTAGGAGATACATGTAATGTTTTGGAGATACATGTAGTGTTTTGGAGATACATGTCATGTTTTGGAGATACATGTAATGTTTAGGAGATACATGTGTAGTACAAACACCTCGTCATAACTTTCAATATGATTGCTGCAATTGTTGGTACACCTGGATTCATAGCAATATTTAGCCTTTTGATTTGGTTATTATTCTTTTGTTTAACACTTACTAACTTCCTTGTGTCTATGTTGTGTTTAGTAAATACATGTATAGCTGTCAGTGTCCACCACAAAATTATTTTGCTGTTGTTTACAATTTATTACTTCATAAGTGTCTTTTCAATTATGGAATATATTTGGCTTATTTCATCACTTTTGTACACCAAGTGCATGAGAACAGTATTTCCAATATGTAAAGATTCTAAAAACAACCAACATTGCCCTTCACCTACGAAACGGTTGCCTAAGTAAAATAACAAAAATGATGACTTGCAGAAAAGTTGGGTGGTGCTTAAGTTTTGTTCATGGGTATATCTTAAATACTTGAGGTTATGTCTTTAGTTTGAGAAATATTGTATATCACTGGAATTTGGTATGATGTCATGTTTATTGTAAATTGATGCTGTTGCATGTATTTTTTTAAGACAGTTCATTAGTCATTAATTGTGTAAACATGAGTATTTCTAGTAATATTTTTAACTATTTGTCAGTATCACAAAAAAACGCGGTCAGTCACAGTTCAGCAAAACAAGATGCTGTTGTCTCGTTAGTCTTCTTATGTGGGAATCAATGGAGTGACGAGACTAGAGACACCATCATTCTGTCTACTGTTTGTCCTGCAAATAAACATGTGGAACCGCCATTTTGTATAGTCGTGATTATGAATACCGAGTTCACAACCAACACCTAAAGACTCCTGAACCATCTTTAATACTGCTGGTGATAATCTTTAAACTGTCCTGCTTTCGTGAGGATAAGACTTTTGAACACAGCTTTAAACCTGCTGGTGATAATCGTAAAACTGTCCTGCTCTCGTGAGGATAAGACGTCTTAGCTTTCATGTTGGTGCTTACGTAAGGAGAACGCTAAGATGAAAGTTAACATGTCTCAGCCCCACGATTGTCTTTCATGTCCTCATTTGATCGATGGACAATGTCACTGTAAGATTGGTTTACAAAAGCAAAAAAAAATAATTGTAAATTGTGCACTTTTCAAAGAGAACTTGTTTCTCTTTGGAAAGAGTAAAGTTTACAATGATTTTTGGCATTTGTAACCCAAACCATCAGCTCATCGACATGATTCACAATGTCCTGATGCAGAAATCAAGAAGGATGTAAGTTTGTGTCTTGAAGAAGGGTCCTTTAGTCGATGAGCGAGAAAGCTATTGCAAATTACCGGGGGAAGGGGGGGGGGGGAGGGGAATTTATGTTTGCAGTGAGAAGTGAGTTAGCCTTTAAAGCCTTTTCAACAACTTTTCAGTTATGTTGTAATGGCAAGATTTATTCCAGGAGGAAAGCCTGCATGGCTATGTGATGCAGTGAAACCTGCAACCTCAGGCTGGTAACTCTGATCCAAGTGTTACTGTGTTAGAGCATGTTGTAATGCCCCAACTTACAAACAAGAAGTTGACATCTACAAATCTTGAACTGTTCATGCATGTCCTGTGTAAAACAGAAATCTTGATGTATCAGCCCATTGTGAAGTTGCTTCAACTTCAAGACTGTCAAGCTCAACATTTCACTATTTCAATGTCCAAATTTCCATCTAAATAGGCTGACGAAACTTATTTCGTTGATATGGGCTTTTGTAAACAAGTTATCACAGGGTAGTCCGTTTTAAGTATATTAAAATTAATTCGGCATTCTAAAGAGTTCAAGTGCGTAATTTTAGATTAAAAATCTTTATTTCTTAATACGACTTTTCGTTAAACCAGAATTCAGTGTCCAATTTAATGAAACCATTGAAAATCTATCCTGTGGTCATTAAATTGCCTCGGAAAACAAGCATAGTCATGTTGGTGCTGATAACTGAAAAATTGTTGAAAACGATGTTAAATCCTCACATTAAAAAAGAAATTGCTGTTGGGTAAGTTTGTATAATGGGCTAATAGGTTTGGTTTACCAATGTCAGAATCATTGTAAAGTGTACACTTTCTAAAGAAAACACAAGATTCCGACATGTGTAAACTGAACCCATATTCAATAAAATGTGCAGAGTTTCCAACAATTTACGAATGCCGAAAATCCTTGTAAACTGTGCACTTTCCAAAGAAAAACCATCTGCCTGTCAACCTGGTTCACGACTGCTTGGTGAAAGGGTGCTTCTGGGCCTGTTCCTCAAAGCGATCTTAGGGTAAGTTGATCGTAAGTGATTAATGAAACAGTAACCTGTGATGCTGTTTCTTATCATAGGATTACGGCTGTCATAATGTAGAGATCAATTTGGAACCGGTGCCGAATGGCACCGGTTCCAAAGAGATTTCTGTGCTACGACAGTCTAAAAGCCAATGTTATACTCGCCGTTAATGGCTGCAATATTGCCCAAATGGCGTAAAACAATAACTCACTCACTCGCACTCACCCAATGTTATATTCTTGCACTTACGATCACCTTAGCCTTAAATCGCTTTCAAAAAAGGGGCCGTGAAGACTTTAGGGGTGAGATTCTTCAACATCTCGTGACCTGCATGACATCAGCTGAGAAGAGGTGTCCGCTCCTGGTGCTGTCCGAGTCTGGTAATATGAATAATAATAAGGCTATTTGATTGTGCCACAATTCCACACCACTTCGGAACATGCTCAATGGGCGTAGCATTAATATTACCCAAGTCATAAAATTCAATTTTCACCCAATGTCAACTTTCTGAGGAGTATACAACGCAAGCAACCTGTACAAGAAAGTTAGGTTAATGGTGCAAATTGTCCATACCAAGTGCTTAAACTGCTAAATGAACACACTTCCAACAATGCCACTTGTCCAGGGTGAACACACTTCCAACAATGTCACTTGTCCAGGGTGAACACACTTCCAACAATGCCACTTGTCCAGGGTGAACACACATCCAACAATGCCACTTGTCCAGGGTGAATACACTTCCAATAAGGTCACTAGTCCAGGGTGAACACACTTCCAACAATGTCACTAGTCCAGGGTGAACACACTTCCAACAATGTCACTAGTCCAGGGTGAACACACTTCCAACAATGTCACTAGT
>JAULCD010581467.1:0-13646 GCA_032361085.1 Calliostoma canaliculatum
TGTTGTGCTATCGCCATGTCGTCTTATCGCAATATCGCCATGTCGCGTCGTCTTATCGCCGTATCGCCTGGGCTATAGAACGCGATATTGCGATGGCCCCTCTCAGCCACCATACTTAGGGGTAAAATGAGGGCACAGAACACGTTAAAAAGTTGCCACGTAAATCCAAATAAATGAGTGTTCTGCTAGCGATAATGTATCACGACAGTACCATCCTCTCATGTCATTGTATAGGCAGTTAATAAAACAGTTGTTTTTAATTAAAATGAGAAAATATTTCACCGTTGAGTGTCCCAACAGAATGCCAGCGCTGTGTGCTGTGAGCCGTTATTGCGGACTTGCCACTATTAGCTTGAAAGCAAGATTACTGACTTCCGACTTTACTATTGTTTCCTATGCCCATGTGACAAGGCAGCCAGCAGACAATGAAAAGAAATGTGTTAAAGAAGTTCAAAAAGTTCGTTTATGGTTATGGGATGAACATATGTGTAATCAGGGTTAAGATTCGACAAATATAAGGAACATTTTAAAATTGGATTTCAATACAGTGTAAAGTTAGTGAGATTGCTTTCGCCTCCACTGTTAAAGTGCTAAGCACAATTTTCAATTTCATTATCAAAATTCCACCGAAGCTATTAAAAACCTATCCCTTGGTAATTTGTTAAACGTGTAGTACGTCTTGGTCGACCAGACTTTTTTTTATTCTTGGGCTCTTCTGCTCATCTGATATCGGGCCCATTTTCGATGAGTGACAGAGGAAGAAACACCAAGTCGGTTGGCAACTCCCTCTTGATACCACCCAAAAGCTCTTCCTCAAACTCGGCCACGGAGACGGCGTCTTTGAAACATGTTTTTTGGTGACTGACTCTCAGCAGAGGCAGGGCTCCTTGTATCCCCCAATTGGTTTATGACGTTTACAGTAAGTTTAACTTTAATGCTTATCATATTTTTCCATCCGGGTATTTCAGCTGCAGCGTTGCGTTGAGCACTATCGTTCAAACAATTATGGGAATCTCCATTACGCTTTTGATACGCTGTGTCAAACATCCTGGTAACAATGACCGAACACCCCATAGTCCTCAGGTATAACAGTACTTGATCACCCTTTTGTTGGTGAATTGTATTGGCAAATGAATATAACACCTACAAAGGTAGGTTGTTCCTTGGATTATTTAAGTAGTATATATCAAGGTAGAAATCAAGACTACTAATCATCGAATGGATTAAAATTCGCTGATAAATACTTTGAAAAATAGTAAAAATATGTAAATATTGTTAACGTACATTATTAAGAAGCACATCTAATTAGGTTACAGTGTACAGGTATTTATTTGGCAAAATAACAATCCTTTGAACAGAAAAGAAATCAAAACATGAAACACTTGGCTTAATGGTCTTGTGGCCACTATAAATAATTTTGAATGAAACTAAAGACAAAATAAATGGAAGATATTGTTTTAAATCTATTTATAATTATTGAACCATGACCCCGTTCCTCACAGCGATTTTAATCTAAGTTGATAGTAAGTGCTACAATATAACATTGGCTTAGGAAAGAACTTACGATCAACTTAGCAAAAGTTTGCTTTGCGGGAATGGGGGGGCTGGAGTATTTCAAGGATTTTTGTTGGCACTAAGTCGTTACAATTTTACAAATACCAAAGCAATCGGAGGATAGACGTGAGTAAGTGAGTGAGTTTTCAACATTTTGAACATTTTTTCAGTTATATCGCGGCCGTCATATATTACAGCAGGGGATAACATGGTGTGGCTCTGTGAAACCTGCGAGTCTCGACTGGTACTGACGAATCATGGGTGATGCTAGCGTTGCACTCTATCCTCACAGCCCTGTGGAACAGTTCTCCACTGCTGTGGGTGATGCCGAGCTCCCGGCAACTCTTTATGTGCATGAGCATAGACTTGAATGCAGATTAATGTTTGAAGGAATGTGACCTGCACAGGTTGCCCTCCAACACTGCATTTGTTTGAACAGGATTGCTTCACAATAGTGTCAAGTTATTACTCGACCAATATCTACACTGATTGTCTGTCTGACAGCACTGTACCGATCAGCTTTTGTTACCCACTAAATTGACCTTCATCTCTCATATTTTCCGCCTGTGTCTGGACAATTGAAATGTTATCAATATTGACAGTGTTAATTCATCTGTTTACTGGCGCCGGCCTAATGTCTTAAGAGTGTATGCTTATATGATGAGGCCCCGTTTCACAAAGGCGTCATAACTTTATGACATCTTTGTAAAACAGGACCCAGAAATATAACGGATCTTTATGTGTACCCCAAGTCACTTCATGCTAGTTCCTGATGAAACTTTATATATGTACAAGAGGCACTTGGCCACTGTCATAATAATTGCTAAAGTTATTTGTAATTATAGACTACTTAATTGTGGAGCTCAAGTTGTTAACCAACTGTTGATGCTGAAACAGTTGTACTTTCATATTTAAGTTTCAAAGTGCTGAGTTTATGTGAGAAGATATAAAGTCTGTGACCATTTTATGATGTTAAAAAGGAAATCCTTTGGTGCCTTTTCAAAAAGATGTGACAAGCGATCTCCTAAACGAACAATCACAGGGTGGTGTTCAGAGTTATGTAGGATCTGACACAATTTCACAATTGTTTTTCTCCGTGCCACAAATCTACAAACTGTATATTGAACATCTTGACTAACAGTAAATAATTACTTGACACAACCATACATTTCCAAGCAATGTTAAGATTGCAGTTATTCCTTTAACAACAACAGTCGATCACGAAAACGACATTCTGCAAAATGTGGAAGAAAACTCAGGCGATACCCAGTGTAAAATCAATCGTTGGTCACAATTATCTTGCTTCAGTCACCAAGTACAGACGAGATTTAGCATAGAATGATTTAGCATGAAAACCATCCCAAACTCATTATCTTAGAAACAGCTCTATTTTGAAGAATACCTTTCAGCTAATAAGAAATTTTATGTAAATCATGTCATTTATGTAAACGATTTTGCAATAAAAATCAAATTACAAAATGGCTGTAATGCTATTTACAAATATTAAGTATCTACCCTTTGAATATCCCATATCTGGCATTTACTTTTTAAATAGATTATTATTAAGTATCCATTTTGATTGTTCGAGTTCATAAAGTTACTCAGAACAAAAGTAGGTTTTTAAAGTGTAAGAATTATGTTCTCCAATTAAATTTGCTTTGAAGTTCGAGTACTGTCTATTGATAATATTTAGATTAAATAGTTATATTTAAAAAGTTAGGTTGAATATATCAAATATTCTCTTCTCAAAATTTGAATTATAGTTTGGCGTTACGTGGTTGTGGAGCCATTTAGTTACAGCTACGCTTTAATGTCATGCTATTAAATACTTGTACACACTTCAAACGTGATATACACCCACCCCTTTTAGCAATGGTCATTTAAAAAACATTCTTGCTCCTCTTTCTAGTGTTCCTTGTTGTAATGTCTTTTGCATAAACTTCCGTTTTAGGTGAAATGTCAAAGTTAGTTGATCTCCCACCTTAACAGACTGTTTCAAACCTATCTGGGATTCGTTTGATAGTTTAAAAAATAAACGTTTTTTGAAATTAGACCAATTAAAAAAAAAATTGTGGTTCCTATTACATATTTTAAGGTGCTAATTGGGTTTTAGCCAGTTTTGGTACTGTGACCACCTTGTGCTGTTAAAAACATATCCTGTGATAGTTCGTTTAAAAGAGCTCCTATAGGAGCTCTTTTAAACGAATTATCACAGGATATGTTTTCAACAGCTTATTTAGATTTAGGCTTGTACTGAAACGTATATAACGCGCATGGTTGAGATAAAATTTAAGTTTCTGTACAAATATGATGTTAAACGAATGGTAACCACTGTAAACTCAAAAACATCACTAAGATGGGACGCATCAAACGCACTGTATGTCATTTTGTGCCAATGCTTTGGATGCGTCTCGTGATGACTTCTAAAATATTGGTTTGTTACAGTGCCTATATGTTTTGCATGCTCCTAGCAAAATGAAACTTAGTTGAAATAATCTTAAGAACGAACCGATATTTTAAAAGTTTGTTTTAATTTCCGAATATGTAATTTATAAATAGTTATTTTATTTACAGTACAGTTTCATAGTAAGATTACTGGAATTACACTCGAACCGAGTCTGTTCCTGCATAAAGTTTATGTTCTTCAATACAAAGGATATAAGTTTATGTAGACTTTGCGTATATTGTCAGCTGCGTGAGTCAGTCCATGTCACGGTACATCAAATATAGACTTAGAATAGTAAAAGGAAATGCGTTTTATGTAGACTTTGCGAATTCTGTCAACTTCATTACTTCAGTCTATATAACGGTACAGCAAGTATAGACTTATTATAGTACAAATCGGAGTATCTTGTGGAACGATAGAGTTTATCCACTCGCACATTTTAACTTGGATTAACTGATAACTTCAAACGCTTCCACCAAGTTCTTGTTTTTACCATTTGTTATCAACTCACCCGTATCCAACAAAATGTCAAGTCGTAGGTCCTTATAACCCGTATCCTTCGGACAAACGTACAGATACACATTTAACATACATCCACAAGACACAAAATTGGTCAGAGAAACGACACCAGAAGCGAGCGACTCGTTTGAAACACGGCGTCGAAGCGTTCGAGTGATACAACGTTGAGTTCAAGTCTGACGCTCTTTATTATTTTTCATTGATATAAATACCAGCATGCAAGGAGAGGTATTGAAAATCAGTATTTTAGCCATTTCTGTCTTTGATCGGGCTGAGAGCTGAGGTACAACACCAAGTAACTATTGAACAAAGCGCTCGATGAATCGAAAGTCAGCGGTTCGGTTACCTGACTGCGGATGGAGGGCGATTTGGATCAACACTGGTCTGTAAATAAAGATAAACATCACACGAAAACATATACACATTTATTCGAATTTTCCGATTTGTTTTCCACCCTTGGAAAGGTTCGGGGTCCGTGAACGAGATAAAGGTATTAAACTCTACGGTGATTATAAGATCAATGGGCAGCTTTAAGAGAATCAGAGTGGGACTGACTTACTGTACACGGCTGACTGCCTAGCGTAACACTGTGTGACAAATTGACCAACGCGTGTACGAGGATTTAGACACGTTGTACGGCCAGGTGTAACCCTTTCAATGCCCAATTATTTTTTGAAAGACTTATTGTCGTGGCTACCTTGTACTGTTGAAAACTTATCCTGTGATAATTCGTTTAAAAGAGCTCCTTTAGGAGCTCTTTTAAACGAATTATCACAGGATAAGTTTTCAACAACCAATACATATTGAAATTTGAAAGTTGAACTTGGCACTGGATGAGTTAACATGTGTATGTTATCACTGAGAATGACTTATCCCTAATAACGTGTATATTATCACAGTCATATACGCAACGATGCGATCACTGCTTCTACTTATATGCATAAGAGCGTTACTTTTACTTACAATCAAATCATGTATGTAAGTAGACTTATTAAACCTATTGGTTAAATCTAAACGTCGCATTATCAAAAATTATTAAAGAATGAGACGGGTGTTACCGATAACATTGTCAACTTTTAGATCGGCTTTTGACCAAACCTCTAAAACGATATCTATGGGGTTCTTTAATCTTATTAACGTATGTGTGTTTTGTAAGTGACAGAATTACACATTTTAATTTGCATTTAAGTGCACGTTGTATCCCACTAGAAAGTACACGTCCGTAAGACATGTCATACAGATAATCTGACAGCGTATTGAACGTAATCCCTACCTATGATAACTTTTATCAAACAAAGAGACTCAGGTATTCCAGTTTCTTTCTGCTTATATGATTCTACATATCCCGAATTTTTTGTTAAACCCCCATCTCACTCCTTTCATATGTGGCGACATTTGTTTGTATTTCTGTTTAAACATGAAGTATTAAGTTAACATAGGCGCCTAAACCTACTCGAAGCTCCTCCTGGGCTGACACCTATACCCTGTGTAACACTGACAACTGAATGATGTTTTACTCTGCGTCCCCACCTGTCCTGTGTGAGACAGATGTACCTGAGTACACGCCGTATACGGACACGCTCGACTTTCAAGCTTACATGCAAGGGACATATAGATTCCATGATAACTAATCATATCCACTTAACCCTTAAAGTGCTGAGCACATCTATTCATGTTAAAGCCCAAATTTGAAATCTGTTGAAAACATATCCTGGGGTGATTTGTTTAAAAGAGCTTCTAAAGAAGCTCTTTTAAACAAATTACCACAGGATATATGTTTTCAACAGTTATAAGTTAATACTTTTTAAAGTCCTACTTAGCTTAATTAAGCTTTAAAATGGTTAAGGAAACGAAACCTGGTGTATGTTTTTTGTGCTTATTTTATCAAGCTACGAGCTGCTGGTGGTAACTTTTATTATGAATACATTTTATTATCACTACAGCGGTCTCAGCAAAACGAGAATCTTTCATTCTTCAGCGACCCGTTATTCAATTTACTTCTCTATTTGAAAAACATATGTGAAAATAGAATTATTTTTTAAGAATAAACTTTGAAATGATAAAACAGATTTTAAAGGGTTTTATGACAACACGTGTAGTTATCTTATAAGTTATATTTATAGTTTTAACTAGTATAGCTGTATCGGGAAGGTTTTTAACTCAGTGGGGTATCTATGTTGAGATAGTGCGGTAATGCTGTGGTTAAGAACAATTGTAACATTGATAGTTCCACATCCAGCATCACTTTACAGAATTTCTGCCACAAAGAAGACACCAATGAACTGATGAAGTTTGAGTAAGACTGCAATATCATCTTTGTAAGACTGTTAAATCTAATTTATATTTAAGAACTATGAAAAAAAGTTTTAAAAACAATGGGCGTTGTAGATAATTTCAGATATATTCTATTCTAAGGTAATTTTAATCAACGACATCAACTTTAAAAAGAAAACGTGGCTAATAGGTTACGTTTTAACATTCTTAAATCGTTATACTTGCACTTTCCAAAGAAAAGGTTGTTTTTCTTTGAAAAGTACCCAGTTTACAACGATTGTTTGAATTTGTAAACCGGAATTAAGTGCCTTGTGTTAAGTGAAAATATCTAATTAACATAAAACTGATACACTTAAAGAAGTAGCATAAACACACGCGCCCGTATCTTCAGTAGAGAGCCTTAAGTAGATTATCACAACCTTAACACGTCATAATCCTAAATAAATGTACACTATAAATCTATTCTGAAATCCTACGTCACGCAACACGTGGATATTTACACATTTTTTCCTTGCCTATAATTAATCATTTCACAGTTAGTTGCGGACGCTAATTGTACATATTTACAATAGGACATATCTATTAATTATGCCCCTACCAAAATGCTTGTGACTGTAGTGTCACTAACTTGTCACAAACAAAGACGCTCCCAAACTCAATTTAGAACTTTTGTTTAACACGTTGTAATAAACAAAGTTTGAGCGATCTCAAATGTTTATTGCGATCTTCTGACCTGAAGTTTCTCTTTGGTTAATGAAGCGTTTATTAAATAGTGTTCCTGAAGTACGCAGCGCCCCGTACTTCCGCATTGGATTATATTATAGCAGATTTTCAAACTAATTAAAAAGTTTTTAAAGCAGCATTTTTACATGTCATAATTGAAATGAAAAAAATATTCTATTAATGAACATGAAGCGAACCCGCCCTCGAAGTTGTATAAAGGCGTGGTTCTGTGAAAGTTGGTGATTTATAGCGACCGACATGTCATGCTTTTACTTCTTCTGTCTTTACTATCCACCCAAATAACGATTACAAACTTAACAAATGAAAACAATATATTTAAAGACGCAAACATAATTTTCTTTTTAAGTGCGGTAGAAAACTTTGTTAGAGAGGGTGAACACTGTAGGTAGAAAGGAATAAACTTTACCTGGTAATTTATTCATGCACAAGAACCTATACCATTGTGAAACATTGCTCGAAGTCCCGAAGGAGTGAAGTGACATCAAACAAACGTTCACAAGATCACATGTAAATCCCGATAAGTCTTAAGTGTGTTGGTTGCACACCAAGACCATACTAAAGGTAACTCGCTAAGCGTATGCGAACCCCGAACGCTTAATTATTTGCGCACGCGTATTGTGGTTTTTGAAATGCGCACTAGGCCAGTGCGCAGGTCGTTGGGTTACAGCTGTCTAAACATGGCGGATCGACCAAGGCTTGAAGATTATTGTCCGTTCCCCTGCGTACGTAAATAGCTCCCTAAACAGACCAGCCAACCAGCAGATCGCTAGCAAAGGTTACAATAAGTGACAGTTTATCATTCTTTATTGTTCGATCGGTTGTTGATCGTAGGAATGACGATGGAAAACATGGGGGAGCTCCCGACCAGTGATCAACAAATCAGCGATTCGTCGACAGCGGCGCCCGCCAGTAGTAGTAGTGCCAGCGAGACGGAGTACGCGAACAACCCGGAGTTGTCCGTCTCGCCTACCAGTATATCCCGCGCTGACGCCATTCCAGTCAGTGTCAGCAGCATGATAGACAGCAGCGAGTTCCGCTCCCAAATGGGGGAGGCCACCTACCATACCCTCAACGGTAGAATGTCTCCCAACTACAGTCCCACCAACAGCTATGCTACTCTTACACCACTCCAACCACTGCCGCCGATCTCAACTGTTTCGGACAAATTCGGTCATCCCAACGTCAGTGGAAGTTTTACCTTGATGCCACAGAACAACGGCATAGGAATGGACATGAGTGCCTACCGTTACGAGAAGATTGGCATGGGGATGCCAAACATGGGTCCGTCTCTGGGTGCAACTCCGATGACGATGATGACGAGCAATAACTATCAGCAGGGTCTGGGATACGGGTATGGACAAAATGGTATCGGTTCGCCTAAGCAGGAAACCAAAATGCATATTTCACCCACATCGTTTGAATCACCCTATGTTTCCACACCCATTCGTATTGACCCTGTGTCGGCCCGACTTCATTCTCCGAATCCGATGATGTCCCCTATGAATGGGCTCCATTCGGCACCTACACCTTCTCCTCACAGTGAAAGTCCGCACAGGGATCGGTTGGGCCCTGGATGTGAATCGCCCAATAAGCAACAAGAAGTTGAAGAAATTAACACAAAAGAGTTGGCACAAAGAATAAGCAGCGAGTTGAAAAGGTACAGCATACCTCAAGCAGTTTTTGCACAGAGAGTGCTCTGTCGGAGTCAAGGGACTTTGAGCGATTTGTTGCGGAATCCCAAACCATGGAGCAAACTCAAGTCAGGCCGGGAAACGTTCAGACGGATGTGGAAATGGTTACAAGAACCCGAGTTTCAAAGAATGTCAGCACTTCGGTTAGCAGGTAACTTTTCAACTCTAATTTCCAACCTTTCTTTCACCATTTAGTTCTTTCCTACTTCTGTTCTTTCATTTCCACAACTGCTTTTATATAGAAACACACCACACTTCCCTTCAATTTTGTCAGTAAGGTAAAATGGGTATTTTTCTCTTCTATAATTCTTGGAAATAACTTTAAATTGTCTTTAAAATCGTACATTATCTCCAGTGGTACAATAACAGTGAAAGGCACGTGTTGTATGTTTTGACTTGAGATGATCAATAAATTGATGTGGAGGAGTCAGCCAAATTGATCCCTAAACAAATTATTTGGATCATTTAGACCCGAGTGGCAGGATGATATATTCCATAGCACAGTGTATGGAGGCTGTACTGAGAACAATGTGTTACATTTCATCACTTAGTTGCATGATTCATGCACTTCACCTCATAGAGTTGGCTACATTCTACCACACTGTAGCTAAATGTTGTACAGTGTTTATATTTTGGTTGTAGATCTTTATAGAATCCAATGTATTAGTTTAGCAACTTTGTACAACAATGAAGTCAGTTACCCTGTAATAACTGTCAGGTTCAAACACAATACCCCTTTTTGAGTATAATTCTTTTGGTTCTGTGACTGTTAAGAACTAATTTGAGTGTGAAAATTGTCCAATGATAAGTGATACAAATTTCTCATTTAAAAAAAACCCAACTAATAATGAAATTTGTCTCAAATTAAAACCACTCTATTTAATTAAATTTTTGTATAAACCAACCATGCCATGGTTAAAAACAACTATAATTTATTGTTGAAGATAAGCACAATTTTAATGTAAAATTTTAAATGAATAATTTTTAAATTTCCTTTTATAAATACAGTTAATTCTAGCATTGAGCATCCACATTAGCTCACCCCCTCTTTCCCTTGCTTCATTCTACCTCGGGCAATTACCAGCTTCAGAGCTCTACCAAGACAATAGTCTTGTGAACAAAGGCCAAATACTCCGAGTTTCAATAGCACACGGTCTCGTGCTAATTTCAAGAGAAGCCTATACGGGATGTAGCTACACATAATTGACCACTGTCCCTCTGTGCTGACCCCTGGGAGCACTAGTGTCGGCTGTGTGCTGGCCCTACCTCCCGTCAGTGGGATGGTGGAGATACTACAGATATCCGCCATAAACACATCACTCAAATTAACTACTGCTCTTTTATGGCAATTTAGATAACACATTACACGTATATTGCGAGAAAATACGAAAACGGGGAAGAAAACCATCAAACTGTTCTAAAAAAAATACTGATAAAATCAGTTTATTTTGTGTTATCACCGGAGCCATTATTTTCTCACTAAAGTTATGGTTTAAGTGTTTGCTTTCAACACAAAAACTGTTTATTTTCAGCGAGCTATTTCCATAAAAGATTTTTTATTTCAAAACTTGAACAGTAGTTGAAGAAATACAAGCAGACTTTAAGTAACTAAAACCCATAACAAGTGGGGTTGAAAGTCTCAATTTACCAAGCAGCACTAGCGGAGCTATCTGGTTGCCTAGTTACCACTTTTGTCTCTGAGCGAGTTCGGTGTGATCCAGCCGGCCGTTGTCGCGATGACATTTTTTCAGTTGCAGTTCACTGCTCCGTAATAATGCATGGACGTGTGTTGCCAGTCACGCGTTGCCAGACTATTTTCTCATCCGTTGGAAAATCCTTCCAAATAGGATGGCAAGGAAATCCAAGCATTGGGAGCCCATTCATTCCACACAAGCCTATTTTCTAGCGGTGTTTTATTTTATTTCATCGTAGCCAGATTCTACTGTGTAATTTGATGAACTGGCTTCTCTTAATTAAGTGATTGTGGCAGAGCACCATGTGTTAAATTGGATTCAACATTTTATTTTTGAAGGTTAAGCCGAAGGAGCAGGTGATATTTGAGAAATTACTTTTACAATAGGCTTTCAGCTACGTGTTTGAATTTCTTAAAAAACATGTTTCTTCAGGATATAGACCTTATAGTCTTGATGAAATTTTATTACTTTAACATAAATAGGGACATTATTTCCATATTAGTCCTTCATCCGAAAAATATGTTTTGAAAATAGAAATCGATGCAATCAATTGTCATTAATATATTTTTTATTTAAAGTTTTAAAAGATAAATAACATAAAGAAGATGATTGAAGAATTTGCGCACAGGTGACAATTGTAACATTTTTTAAAAAAGTGTTTCAAATTTAAAATGTGATCTTTACCTATTGTGAATGATCTAAATTTATCAGGATTCTTTTTATTGACAAGAAACTCCCTGAAGAAAATAAACTAATTGGCTCGGCTGACATCTGCGAACTATTGATCAAAAGCATCGGCGTAGAGAATGAACAGGCATTCTGATGGAAAGCGGCAACCCAAATTTAGTTTTACGCAAAGCAATGTGTAACGTAGGGCTCATTCAATTTCTGCTGTAGTAACCGCAGTTGTACAATAAATAACGAGAAATTTGGTCGAATTACATTCCATCAACTCACAGATCTGACTGTAGTTGATGTTTATGAGAGGAGAGTACTTTGACCACAACTACCGTTACATTGGGAAAATTACAAATAATTGAGGTTAACAAGAACCGATTTGAGATCTGAATTGAAAAGGAAGATCGGTATTGACGCAAAACTTTACAATCTTTGCTTACGTTTTATCGAAATTACAGACAAATAAATTTATAATAAGAAATCAGCTTATTGATGTCACATATTACGTAAACAGTTTTATAAAAAAATGTTAAACAATACATATTGTGATTAATTCTAAAATACTAGCATTTAGGTTTCAGACATTAGGAAAAAATATTCAAAAAATATGATAAAATAGCAAACTGAAAAAAACACATTCTAAAACAACAGGATGCAGCATAGGCAGTAGGTGAAATCTAATCTGCATGTTAAACAAAAGGCCTGTTTGAATGGTTGAGTTGCTTCTATCACCAGCGGCCATCTGTGCGGGCTGGAACGAGGATGACATCACAACAACTGTTGGTCCCCAGTCTGACAGGTGTGCAACGACTAAATCCCTTCACCTTGCTTCTAAGCCGACTAGCTCTCTCAAAACAAAGGGATGGTACAGGGACACAGTAGCTTGTGTTTAACACACAGAACCGTTACGGTTTTGAGCTTACAGACACAATGGCTTAAACAGTTTTCTTTGGAAAGTGCTTTTACAATGATTTTAGAGTTTGTAAACCAAACACATTTGTCCAGTAAAATAATATATGAAGTCATAACATCACGACAGCTTGGTGAAACAGTTGTAATGTAGGTGGCTTCTAAACCAAATTTATTTCCATTTAAAATGCCTAGAGTATAAATTTTAAATGTAGTTTTAAAAATAATTAAAAAATCCTGTTGAAGACAATTGGTAGGTAAAATGATTTGTAAAAAAATTAACACTGTCTCTAGTCTTCAATTAAACAAATAATAATAATAAAAAATTTTTTAACAAGGATTAGAAAATAGTTGTAAACCTAAAGTCTAATGTTTATTATGTAAATTGTGAAAGATTTATTTTCAACAATTTACAAAAAATGGTAAACTTAAAGACCAATGTTTATTACATAAATTATATTTAAAAGATTTAATTTCCAAGGATATACAAAATAGCGGTGACAATAAAAATACTGTTTATTATATTATTTATATTTTTAAAAGATTTATTTCGCAAGAATTTACAAAGAACTAATGTTTATTGCGTAAATTATACTTTTTAAGGATTCAGATTCCAAGGATTTACAAATAATGTAAACCTAACGACTAATGTTTATTATACGATCTCGCTCCCAGTTGTCAAGTCTTGTATCATCATCTGGCATGTGTTGTTTTGCTTGAAAGCTTCCTGTTGTTTGCTAGGTAAACTCGGCAGGATGTTCTAATGTGCAATATGAGATACTACTTAAAACACTGGATAATGACAGGTCCCCACAGCTGGGTGGGAAACAGAATCCTCAACTTATAAATAAAGTAACAAAATACAAATCTACAGATCACATCACCTTTGTATGTTTTTTTCTGGCAATTAAACTTAGTTGAGGGCGTCTGAGGTTAACCCTTAGAGTGCCAAAGTAATTTTATTAGGACTTAGAACTGTGGCTTCTTGTGCTGTTGAAAACCTATCCTGTGATAATTTGCTTACAAGAGCTCCGACAGGAGCTCTTGTAAACAAATTATCACAGAATAGATTTTCAACAGTCTATTTTAAGTGGAATTTGGACATAAAAATGAAGAAGTGTTGAGCATGGCTCTCTA